>JZLH01S0210106.1:6087-19279 GCA_001188425.1 Eucidaris tribuloides
CAGGCGGGAAATACTGGGAAATACTGGCAAATACTGGGAAATACCTGGGAAATACTGGGAAATACGTGGCAATACCTAGCTCATGTACTCTTGGAAGTTGTACAAGGTCCAACTAAAAAGGCCATTAATTGCAGTTCGTTTGGGCTCGTCTTACTACAAAACCACCTTGAACTGATAAATTTCATATGAAAAGACTCTGACAAAACCTCTTTTCAGTTTTTGATAATTTTATTTAGTAGTTATTTCACATAGCGGTCCAATAACATTACAGCATTACACGTGACATTATTCAGGGGTTACATTGTGGGGTGAGCCCTCATCTTGCTTGAATATACAGGGTCAAATCAAACATCTGTCAATGGGTGTGTGCTATTTTATAGCTGTTCGGATTATGGAGCAATCAGCATATTGCAGACTAGAAATGACTTGAAAAAAAAAATTCTAAAATAAGCAGGTGATTTTAAAATTTCCATACTTTTCTAGTATTGATTGGCCTGTGCTAGAAAATTTTCCCACAATTATAATGAGTCCCTTGTTCCCCACCAGTCACTTAAGTAGTTTTTTTGTTGTATTTTGTGTTGAATCACACTTTACTGACAATCACTACATTTTTAGTTGATTACTCTTCAAGAAATAACTTTTGAGCTCAACCTGAGCCAAGGCTCAAGTGAGAGCTATTGCGATCGCTTTTTGTCCGTGTTCGTCGTTGGTCGTTCGTCCTCAAGTGCCGTTAAACTTTTACACATTTGTTCGCTTCTTCTCTAAAATTGCCGGCGGCGCGCATGATTGGATTTGGCCCAACTTGCAGGATGATCCTTAGGGGGTGGATTCAAGGGTCCTCAAGCTGTCACCTGGCCGCCCCGGAGGCCCAGGCGCAGGGCCCTAAAGGGCCAAATAGTAGGTATTTTCCAAACATCTTCTTGCTCTAGAATCCAAAATAGGTTGCAGTGAAGACACTGCTGTGTGTAGGTAGATACCTCTATATGTGCGTGAAGTATGTTCCTCATGACAATGCCCAGGGTGCCCCGTTTGGCCCCCAAGGGGGCAAAAGTTTGGGGGTAGGCCCATATAGGATAATTCACATTCATATCAATGGCATTAGACAAACTTGGTGGGAATGATCCTCAGGGGGAGGGAAAGAGGGTTCCTGCGAATGGTACACCGGCCCCCCTGGGAAAGCCAGGGGGCAGGGCCCATACGGACCCAGACTAGTAACTTTCTAACTACGAGCCATTTGTAACAACTTGGGGTGCGTAGATGCCCGTAGAGGCGACTTTAATGTATTTTTGGGCCGTCAAAGGTCACATAATGTTAGGTCAACGGGGTCAAATGAAGTCAAGATTTCGTCTTTGGTTGGTATAGGCCTTCTCTCTAGATCCAGAAATAGTTTAGTTACGCCACTTTGTGTGTAGATACGCTCTATATGTGGCTGAATAAATGTTCCTCATGACAAGCCCAGGTGCCCCGTTTGCCCCCAAGAGCGGCAAAAATTTGGGGTAGGCCTGGAGGAATAATTCACATTCCACATCAATGGTATTAAGACCAAAAACTTGGTGGGAATGATCCTCAGGCGGAGGGAAAGAGGGTTCTTGGAATGGTACACCAGCCCCCCCCCCCCCCCCCCGCCCCGGCCCATAAGGGCCCCAAACTAGGAACTTTCTAACTACAAGCCATTTGTAACCAAACTTGCGGTGTAGATGCATACAGGGTACCTGCAATGTTATTTGGGGGTCAAGGTCACATAAGTAGGTCAAAGGTCAAATGTTAAGATACTAGCGAGGTGCCTGTCTCATAAAACGGATGTTAGACATTAATTGTATCCCCCGAAGCTGTGTTGCGAGCATACTATGGATTAGGCCTGCGTGCGCGCCGCCGCCCTCGTGGTCCGCGCCGCCGCAGAGATTCCTTAGCGTGACGCTCTACAAGCTGCATTTCTTCTCTGATATCTTCAAATTTGTATGAAGGTGTATTATGGTAAAGCGAAGGACCGCGATTGTTTTTGGTGTGCGCCCATGCGCTTGGTCCGTCTTTGTAACACAAAAAGGTTACATTTTTCAAGGTCTGCTTTGTTGCCTGATACTGGCCGCCATTTCTTGACGGATTTTTTCAAATTTCGGTGTGTAAGTGTATTCATAGTCAACTCTAGACACTTAAACTTTTGGTAGCTGCCCCAAATGTTCGCCTTTTACAGGTCAAGGTCAACCTGGATAGGTCTAAATTTGCAAAAATGCTATTTTTCCAATTACTTTGTTGTTACCAAAGATTTTATTCAAAACTTGCTTTGGAGGTTTATTGGGGAGGGTGGCGGTGTCATTCTGCCGTAACAATAGTTTCAGTGACAGCCCGCTCATTGTTCCGACATATATTAGAGATTTTCTTACCGTGAGCGCGCTCTACTGGCTGCAGTTCCTTCTTGGAAATCATCTTCAAATTGGTATGAGTGCTATTATGTAAAGTGAAGATGTTCTATTTTTTGGTGGTGGCCGCCCTCGCCTTGGTCCGTCTTTACACAAAAAGGTACATTTTTCAGGGTCTGCTTGTGCCTGATACTGGCGGCCGCATTTCTTGACGGATTTTTTTCATAATTTGGTGTGTATAGTGTATCATAGTTCAACTCTAGACAGCCTTAACTTTTTGCTGGCTGCTGTCCCCATGTTCCGCTTTTTACAGGTCAAGGTCAACCTGATAAGGTCTGAATGTGCAAATAATGCTTATTTATTCAATTACTTATGTTGGTACTCAAAGGATTTATTCAAACTTGCTGTATAGGTGAATAGGTGGCATTCTACATGTAGGCCACACTTAGTGTTCGGTGAATCTGCGCCCTCAGTGAGTTCCGACTTGTGTGCCATGTCACAATTATTTGTTATCATGATCTATCGGGCCACGTTTCCTTGCCGATTTTATTTAAACTTGCTTTGAAGGTTTATGGGGGGGGGCGGGCTCATTTTGCATAACAATAGTTTCCAGTGACAGTGCCTCATTGTTCCGACTTTTATAGGCGATGCCATGTCATATTTCTATTTATCAAATTTTTGGGGGGGGGGGGGGGTTGCAAGGACGGGTTTCGGGGAGCATACATGTGCCTCGAAGCGGGTCACAACCCCCGCCGAGGCCTCTAGTTTAACTCAACAAAATCAGCTTAGTATGGCAAGGGATGCAAAAAGTTTTTCAAACTGGTTCAACTTGCTTATGTTGGTGGCTTAGAATCAGCTCCTAGCGCGCCAAAAAAAACTTATCATGTATTAAACAATGATGTTTTTCAAGTGGGTTACCATAGCAGAGTTTGCGAGACCTCAGTGAGCTCGTGCCCCCCCGCGGTTCTTGTTTATAATATTTCCAGTATTTCCCGGTATTTCCCGTTTGTCTAAAATAAGCAAGGCGTATTTACGGCTAAATTACCGCGTATTTAACCACCCGGTAATTACGCCGGTATTACGGCCAACCCTGTATCGCACAAGGGTGTAGGCAGTAGAGGCAGATTGCCCCACCGATACTTAGAGTCTTCTCTTCACAGAAAGTGTACTGTGACAATCCATGCATTTTCATGCCGGCATTGTTTCCACTATGATGTCACATTTCTATTCAAATTCTGTATGAGCACCTGAGGTATTCCCCCCCAAAAAAAGAGGATTCTATGTCACAACTCTGCGTATAACCATATGTCAGTTGGCCGCATGCGCCAGATTGCGTGATGGTTTCAATGGGGTGACAAACTTATCTACCTTCCATAAAATATATACTCTGTCTGTCCTGCCAAAAATTGTATTTTACTATAAAGGGCAAAGTGTCACAAATTTGGTTTACTAATTTTATGTGACCTTTACAGGTGGCATCAGAATTTTGTTGGGTTTACACCACAAATTGCTGAATATGTCATTTTTACAAGATTTTCAAGTCTCTACCCAAAATTTTTTTGGGTTTAGTGCTACATGTATGGAACCGAAAGTTTATTTGTCCAAATTATCTTGGACAACACGTCCTCTGCTGCTGAGTGGGGTCAATTGTACGAACTACGGAGGTGAAGTTCAATCCTGTAATTGCTAGTCACGGGTAATTGTTTAGGCCTAAAAAAAAATTGTTTATGTTGCCCTCCAGTGACAAAAACGCAAAAAAATGCGAAAAAAAAAGCGTCACAATTTTTTTTTCTCAAGGCAGACCCAAGATATACAAACTCACCATTTTGGGAGAAAATGTCAATTGGGCAAGATTTACCAAAATTCCTATTCAAGTCTGAAAACTTTACTTTTATATGCAATTTTGCCCATTTAAAGACCCATAAAGAATATCGCGGGAACTCAACTCTGCAAGTTTCATCCTACACTATACTTGCACCAATACAATACGTACATGCTTGTATTGGTTACATCCAGGTTTGTACTGGCTAAAAAAAAATAAAAATAAATAAAAAAAAAAATTAAATCGACCGACCGACAATTTCAAAATTTTTCACTGGAGGGCAACATAATTTTTTTTTTTTTTTTTTGGGGGGGGTGGGCCTTTAATATTGTGTTAGATACACAGTACGCAGGCATTTATCAATTTTGCTACAAATCATAGAATACCTACAAGGTTACAGAATGTAGGTGATTTTCTGCTACAACCAATTACATTCAGAGCTATATTGATAAAGGGCTTGTGTGCCTCCCTTATGTAACTCTCCACCTCAAAGTGACATAGCGCTGCTGGATAATTTTCAGCATCCCCAATAAACAATGCATTATAAACAGACTGCCACTCTGAAAGTAAATGTATTGTTAGTACCGGTTCCGGAACGCATCAGTCCAAAAGGTGGGAATAGGATGAAGAACAGGAAATACACTTGTACAATGAAATAGGTAGTATTCCTCATTCATGTGGACTGTCGCAAGAGTCGATGGTAGCGAGCCAGCAGTGTGACATGGTCACAGGACAACGCTAAGAGTAGTCCTTGAATGAAATTGGGGGCAAGATGGAATCTCGAGAGCCGGTTTATGTAATTTTCGCAATGATTATAGTGTCTTTTATGATATTTCAGAATGTAAATTCAGTTTTCATTTTATAAAGTGGATTTTCAATGTGTTTTACATTGTTTTAAATAGATATTACTATCAAGGTTAAAATTCAAGTGATCTGCCCTGTATTGCTCAATCATAAAAAAAAATATGTATATTTTTTGGTATTGTTAAACAGTGCGAACTCAGAGCTTTTTATTGAAACTTTTACTATTGCATTTTACAAGTACATTCGCTAGTGTATCTCCCAATTTTCAATTGCAATTATGATGGCTAGTTTGCAGAAGATAAATTCCAGTTTTAATTACATGATTGCATTTCCAAATGTGTTTTAGATCAGTGCAAATATTACGTTTTTAATTACACATACACTATTTCAATGTTTCATGACCTTGTTTTTACAAATAGATATGATTATTCACTACTTATGTTCCAAAAAGGGGTTGAAATACAATTGGACTGAGAATTCAAGTGTCATACCGTATATTGGCTCAAATCTTATCATGTTCAGTATTTTATAAAGATTCATAATTTGTAGCTGCCTTATCAAGTGCATTTTCAACTTTAAGGTTCATATCCCCCTAGCAGCAGGCTACTTCGAATCAATTATAATCTGCAAGTTAGCTGCTGCCCTAAATATGCAAACCTGAACATCGAATACCTCAGGCCATCTTGTCATTCTGCGGCTAAAGTGGTTTATGACACCTGTCTTGAAATTCAGGAGTTATGGATATGATTCCCACCCAATTCTGCATGGATTTTTTTTTTTCAAAGCATGTAACTAAAAAAATGCCAACTTTAGTTCAGGTTTAGATTCGATGCTGTGAAAACAAATATAAAAGTACCATTGTTTAAGCCCTATCACGCCGGAGTATTTGTGGAGATATATGGCTGGGGGGGGGCCTCACAGGCCCCCCCCCTTTAGATCTCGGCCGTCACCGAAGCGATGCGCCGAGCGAAATTGGTCAGCGATAGTCGCAAGGCGGACTAATCTACAAAGATTATAGTTATTGTTTTCTTGATAATTTGTTTTAGTTAATTATGCTAATTTATGCAATTAATGCTGTGAAATCATACTTTTTGTTCTAACTCACTAAATTAAAGCTCCCAAATGTGGGCCTTTAATTTCTTTGGTGTAGAGACCCTCTGGTGCGTGTTCTTAGCAAATGTGCCTTGAAAAAATGCAGATATTAAGCATCAATTTCTCAATGTATTTTATTGTTTTTGATTTCTTATGATATTTCCTTGTTTTTTCGACCTTTTGTTTTTCATTTGTTTTTTCGATGAAATATTTGTCGGTGACACTTATGCAATCACAAATAGCATAAATTAAGTAATTTGAATCAGTAAACAGCAAAAATTAATCATACATTTTATGATTTTTGCTGAAAACACAATTTGTATTGAAACTGTACATAAATCATGTTTTTGAGCAATTTTGGTGCGACATGCATGTACAAAATTGTGCGTATCTTCGAAACTGCGTACCGGCGGCGCAAATCTTCGGTCTTAAAAGATGCGCAAGACATGGACGCTAAAAAGGTCTATGAAACATCGTGGCCAAAAGCCTCTATGTGTTGTGGACATAGTCACGCAAAACGTCGGCAGGGGGGGCCTCCCAGTCCCAGACCCCCCCCCCCCCCCCCCGGCCAGAGATAGGGTTAAGAAGCTTTCTTTTTCACTGTTGCTTCATATTTTATACCAGTCACACAACTCAATATGTATCATATTTTATTGTGTTTAGTGCCATACTTGTGATTTGTTTTTTTAAATGCTGCAGCAATAACAAATTGTATTCTACTTTCTTAAAATCATTTATCTGCATATCTTTTGGAAACTACATCAAGTATATACCCAAGATAGTGCGTGCTATACAGTTAGAGTCTTTAACTCTTTATGTGCTGTGCTCAACACTCTACTGTGCCATATTGGTGTACAATGAATTAATTTTTAAAACATGTTTTTCTTCAAGTATGGTAATTGTTATCTGTACAGAAAAGATTTGATGTAATCTTGTTAGGTTTGCATGATGGAGATAGATAGTACTAGAAGGTTTGCAGAGTAACACCATGAAGATTTCTTTTTTGAAAATGCATTCAACTTCGCTTGAGTCGAATCACTGGGGACCACACAAATCACGTTGACTTAGACGATATTTGGGTTACAGTTTTGTATACAATTCTATATTAGAGATGAAGGAAACGTGTATAGGGAAATGGAGGCTGTCAAAACTGTATCAATAATAATGATAATAATAATAATATTCTTTATTTACCCAGGGTAGCCACTTCAGTCAAATACAGACTGTTCTTCCAGCGGGCCCTGCATAACATAAATGCTATTATTACCCTTCTCTGTTCTAAAATGCCGAGCGCCTGGCTAGAAAGCAGAAGGTACCATTTTTAAAAAGTCTTTGGTATGACCCGGCCGGGGCTCGAACCCGCGACCTTGCGATTGTGAGGTGGACGCCCTAACCACTCGGCCATCACATCAATGTATGGGATAAATGAGAAAGGCAGAGAGGGAATGGGAAATTTATGACATCTTTACGGTCATGCTGACAGGCAGAGATCAAAAGGTCAACCCATTAAGACCATCAAGAATGATCACAGTTATGGCAATTTCGACCTAGGCGAATGATTTAACACATGTTTGCTCCTTTTGGGACTTGAAAATATGTTCGAGATAAGCAAAATTCGATTTAAAAAAATCAACTTACAAGAAAAACTTCCCATTGAAAAAGCACAAAGCAAATTGGGACTGTCAAAAATATTCGACATGGGCAACTTGTGTGACTTGTGTGATGTCGAGTTATGTGGAGTCATCTGTATGTAGTTCTGAACAGAACTGTTAACGTTTCAATGTGATTGCTCATATCGTCGTTCAATCCTGATAATGATGTAAGCCATCGCATCAAACGTCCAGTGAACGGTTGTTTTAAAAACCACACATTTTCAAAAAAAGAAATCTCCATGTTACTCTGAAAACCTTCTAGTACTAACAGATTTAATGTTATAAACCCATCTTATAAAAACAAACAATAGAAAATTTGCCTTCAAGTAGTTGAAAAATAGATATTTCGATATTTTGTGGTGACATGAGAAGTGTAATATTTGGTGCAGAAGATCTCAAACATTATTGCATTTGATAATATATGAGGTTTAAAGGCAAGGTTCACCCTGACCTCAAGTTGGTTTTAATAAAAGCAGAATAATGAGAGAAACATATGAGTGAAAGTTTGGCGAAAATCCACCAAAGAATAACAGAATTATGAAGATTCAAAGTTTTAATTTTGTGACGTCACATGCGAGCACCTCCCTTTATGTCATGTAATATGAATTCCATAAATTGCCATTTTTTTAATGGTTCATGATAATTGAATGGGTTTTTTCACAGAAGATATATGAAATAATGTTTCTGATAATATATTAAATGTTCAGGTAAAATAATGCTCAAATTTCTGAGAAAATGGCCCTTTTATGGAATTTATATTACATGACATATAGGAAGCTGCTCGCATGTGACGTCACAAAATTTAAACTTTGAATCTTCATAATTCTGTTATTCTTTGGTGGATTTTCGCCAAACTTTCACTAATATGTTTCTCTTATTATTCTGCTTTTATTAAAACTAACTTAACTCTAGGGTGAAATTTGCCTTTAATTGTTACATTCCAGTAATCAAGTACATGATAATGTGTATAAGTAATCAGATCAGTTTCAATTTTCACTCTCCTCCAAGATAATATTGTCTCACTTTTGGAGGATATGTTGAAATGGAATCTGAACAATCAGAGAACCGATTTTATTTTCCTATTTTTGGTTCCCATTATCTTGGGTGATAACTTCCTAACTTCTTAGGAAGAGCTGAAGATGAGTTTTGATGTTAGATAAAATATTGGTTATATTTCACTTGTTTGTAAGTAAAGCAAGATGATTTTTTTTTTGCCCAGTACCCAGATGTGGCAAATGAAATCAAATACTGTTAGAAAATATATTTACAAGTTTGAATCAAAGTCAACATTTGTGATAAATGTTGGAAACCATACTCTTCCTCATGCAAATTGTGACTCCTTTACCGATCAATTCCAGTAAATGAAATTGAAATATTTATGATATTTAAAGATAGTTCTACTTTGATACACCATGCTATAACAGTGTATAGGTATGCACAGTATGTTTTATGCATTTCTGCACATTTTCTTTTCACGCGTCCGTCACATATGAGAATTGCGTGCTCACTCAGTATTTTGCAATTGGTTATATCAAAAAGTACTATAAAATGTCTCTTCCTTTGAAAGTTGCTATTATAAGTCTATTATCTGCCCATCAGCATGGATTATTCGGTCAGTATGTGAAGGATCACACACTGAGATATAAAATCACTTGACGGACTCAGCAGTTGCATTAGCAGTAAACTTTGACCAGTTTTATTGTTGAGCCATCGAGGCTAGGAGCGAGACTAGGAATCCTGTAGTGGTGTCCATCCGTCTGTCTGTCTTCTGTCTGTAACGGTTATAAAACTTGAAAAACTTTGTGATTATTTGCCTGTTTGTCACCAAACTTGGGTGGTAGATGCCTTACACGGACCTCAATGTTGTTTGGGGGTCAAAGGTCAAATGAGGTCAATTGCAAAAGTTTACCTGCAAGTTTCTACTGGGGTTGGTAATTTTCTAACCATAAGCCCATTTATATAAGAAACTTGAATGGTAGCTGCTTTTACAGGGGCGGCAAGGGCCCGAATGTTATTTTGGGGTCAAAGGGTCATAGAGGTCAAATGTCAAAATATACCTAGAATGGTTGAGCACAAATAAGGCGAGACTCATTATGGCTATCGCCTTGTCATACGTGTACATGTATCTGATTGGATTAGCCAGTAATGTGCTATTAGCTCCATCAGAATCAGAACGAGAGTCCTGGTACCCAGGAAATCAGTGAAATCCTGGAAAAAGTTCCTGAAGTTCCTTGTATCAAGGAAAAGATAGGGAATTTGATTGTTTTGTATCTTGTTGTTGCATATGGATTGACAACAAACTTGATACAATATGGTCATTTAAAGATTGGGTTATTGATTTGCACGTCAAAAAACATCTATATGAATCAAATCAGCTGAAATCATATCCAATGTGAAGATTAATAGACTTGGGGTAAAATATTGAATTTTGGTTAAAATCTGGACGGTTAAACTTCATCCTTTTTCCATTTGCTCAGGAGCAAATTTTAAAAAATCCGTGACGTCAAACGTGCACGTGCCGTTCCAAAATGGTCAGATCAGCCGTTAGCCACGGTCGCGCAGGGGATAGCCGATTGACCAATCAGGGCGCTCGCTCGTCTTGGTACATGTGCACAATAAACCGTGATTCGCATTTTGAGCAAAATTGAAACTCACAGATAAGAACAACATTTTGGTAACATGTCGTTATTAGTTTTTCTCTCAAAACAACAAATTCATGACGTATGGATCTCAGATTTCAACACACCGTTTGTAAGTTACATAAACTACGTTTGGTATTGATAATGAAGGGAAGTAATGACTTGCAAATCAATAACCCAATCTTTAAGAGGCATCACCAATTAAGATCAGTATTTCTTGCCCTTTATATCATTTACACTATATTTCATGCTGTGCATGCAGCCATGCAAAGATATATGTATATAAGTTCATCATGATGTTAAAAAGAATATCTCTTTTAAGTCTTTTAATTTCAGTACTAATGTCAATGTTGTTTTACTAGCGTGCATTTCATTGATCATGTTTCAGATATTTTTGTACAGTTTTTAAGTGTTCATATACATGTAAACAGTAAAACTAACAGCAGCATGTGTGATTCAAAAGAATAGTGTACGTTTGATTCACTTTAGAAAGAAACTGGAGGATTATGCAGCTTGTAATTATTGTTTACGCACTTGTGTCATTTTAAGTTTTGTGTTATATAGGTTTTACTTGTTCAAGTTTAAGTTTGTCGACTAATATTGGTGTTATTAGGTCATGCAAATTGATTGTTTGATTGGAGAGCGGGGGGGGGGGGGGGGTAGGGGCAAGGTTGTAGCTAATCTATCGGTAGTTTATGTTACTGAGATGATGACTTTAGACTGAATATCTTATAAACTGACAATTTACAAGTCATAAATGCATACATGTAGTTTATATTTCTCACAGAATAAAGTCACATCATTGGTGTAAGTACAGGGCTGGGAAGAGCAGAGAGCATGGGGACACGTGGGGGTGGGGGGGGGGGGCACTGCATTGTCAGTTGCTTGCATGACGTGCACGTGCTTTTGTGTTTACAGTCTATCAAGCCTCCAGTGTATCAGGCCTTCTGTCTATCGTGCTGTATCCCACTGAGTTCGTTGTGGTCATAGAGCTATAACATGTGATGGTTCTTAAAGGTTAGTGACATGATTGGGAACACTTGAAAATGCCTCAAGAACCAAATGAGTTGAAATATATACCAACTATACGCTAGCAGGAGTGGATCTCCCACCTGGGAGGATTTGTCTGTAATTTGTTTACTTAAGGAGAATCAAGCATAAACATAGGGGTATCTTAATTTTATCTGGGGATGATAAAAATAAGCCCCATAGAGAGCCACACAGCAGGTTTCCGTGCTACGAGTGATATTGACATTGTTTATTTTAGAATGGGTCAACGTTTGACTACAAGATTTTCACAAGAGAATCCTTGCATAGTTTACTTGATTGTAGAGTAGTTTCAGCCCAAGTTGAGGACTACCCCCAATCATGTCATTTACCTTTAACTGGTATTATAAAAGCAGAACAATGTCAGAAATTGTATCAATCTGTGATTCAATCCGTCCTTGTAAGTGTTACTTTGGAAAACTTTATTACATATTTACATAATGTACTGTACGTACATGTATTTTTAGTGCTCATTTAACAAACTCAAAGTCCAGGGCATTAAACTGAAATAACCCGTGAATTCCAAACATCATAATGTGTTTTTACAGAAATGTCCTTTGTTAAAATTGTGATACTGTGGACTTACAAAACCTCTAAAATAAACCAATGTAGTCCTACCAGTTATATAATAATTGTAGCATGCACAGTCACTTTGGACAGTTAATCGTATTCGTCATAACTGTTTTAAAATGTACATAACATACAAAAGTGTCATTTATTGAGATAAACATGTATGTTGGATCTTTTGATATTGGTCCAGTTCGCACTTACATGTATGTTTCAAATATTTTATTAAATAAATGTGGTTCGTGGTCATGTGCTTGTTAAAAAGTAATGCGTTAGATCAATGGCATGTTTGAAAGTGGTTCAGAAATGCAATGTTAGAAAATTATTTCATTACACCAAAGTAATATATTTGGATCATGTTTACTCTATATTGTTCTTTCCTGCTTGAGCAACAGTTGGGTTTGCTTTCATAGATACACAAACAACCTGTAGCTCGACTTAATCTAATGAAATCAGCGTGCGAATTTAAACAATGTCATTTACAATATTCACAAAGAATTCAACTCCATGTTGAGAGATGTATCATAATATCGTTTACAGACACTGTGGAGGTTCAATTTAAACAAAGATAACTGGGCTGCATGATATCATACTGCTTGAATGGACAAGTTAACACACTAGAATACAAAACTGGAAAGTTATGTCTCTACAAAATATGTATGGATATATAGCACGCATGAATTAAGCTTTCGGCAAACTCTTAATTGTAATATAGAGGTGTATGTGCAAAAATGGGTATGGCAACGTTTGAAAACGTTGTGGAAAGGTCTATTCGTATTACGCATGATTTTAATCCGTTTATTTTGGGGCAATATTTTTTGTATTTTCGTTTTGTCGATTTATTTTTCAGTAGGCCATTTTTTTTAATGATCGGCGATATGTCTGGTCGAAGCATTATGTAACATAATTCATAAACAGCTTGTATACGGTATCTTTTGTGAGATGGTATGTGCCAAACTTTATAAATAAAATGCTCTTTTTACAGCGTATAAATTCTCATCTACCTTTCGTTGTAATTTGTATCAAGAAGGAAATGATTGTGCTCTGAAAATAAAGAGCTGTGTTTGATTTGAAATACATGTAATACGAATGTGCTAGTTTGACAAGAAAGTATGTGTATGTATGTTTAAATGATTTGACTTACATGTATTTTTGTGTGTGAATTTACAGCCTGGATATGATCGGGGATATGATCATGGTTGAATCGTATAA
>JZLH01S0210137.1:0-14631 GCA_001188425.1 Eucidaris tribuloides
CTACTCCGTAAAGGTATCACTCCATTCCACCGTCAGACTGACATTTGAGTTTGATAAGTACTACTGCGCCGGGATTTGATTCTTTTGTTCCATTTTGTCCGGTTCTTCTACGAAAGGCCCATTTTCTAGAAGTATGATATGTCTGGCCGCTGAAAAAGATGCAGGGACACTCGGGCTGACCACAAGTTGTTACAGGTTGGGGACACCGAGACTACATTTTTCGTTGGCTGAAACCGCCATCGCTTGGTGCGAGAGTTCATGTGCAAATCCCAAAAGGGTTACCCCGCAGCAGACAAACTTGACGATTTGCATGCTTTGGCACAGAAAAAAATAAAAAGAAAGTCACCTGATTTTAATGAGGCAGGATCTGTTTAATTTTGCTGCATTTCGGTCTCTTGGGATCGGTATGAATCCATAAAATCGTGTCTTGGCAGACTTACACTGTAGACTGTCTGGAACGATTTGCATGATGCCAAGAGAAGGCTTGCATCATCCATCACACATGCACCGATCAGTGATGGGCTAAATTTGGGATGGTGAACCCTCAAGTAAATATGTATGTTGGATTTGTGCAACAGATGCAGCTGATGTATCATCTAGTTCTGATCATCTGAGAGTAAATCAGGGATTAATATTCAACCTGTGTATCAATCTCGGGGAATCAATCCAGACAGATACTAGATGCATGTGGTAACAGACCTGAATTTCCAGTTTTACTTTCCCTTTAAACAATTAGAATTGTACGTTAGGTTGAGCAATTGGGCTCGTTTAATGGTAAATGACCTGATTGGGAGTAGTCCTCAACCTGGGCTGAAATTATTCATAAATCAAGTAAACTACACACGGACTCTGCTGTGAAAATCTTGTAGTCAAATGTTGACTCATTCTAAAATAATTAATATCAATATCCCTTGTGGCAGGCAAACATGTTGTGTAGCTCTCTATGGCTTCTATTCAAATTGGGGCTCGAGAGAATTAAAATACTATCATGTTCATGCTTGATTCTCCTTAAGTAAATGAATTAGAGACAAATCCTTCCAACTGGGATATCCACTCCATCTGGTGTGTAGTTGGTGTATATTTCAACTCATTTGGTTCTTGAGGCATTTTCAAGTGTTCCCAATTATGTCACTAACCTGCAGTCATGCCAAAATTCAACCTGAAGTGACCTAAAGCAGTTGAAGGTGAAACACCTTTTTTCTCTTTTTATTTACAAGTTTATGATCATGCAAAGTTGTCAGTTATATTGATGAGTTGTCATTGCCATTGCAACCACTGGAAATGTACCATTTCCACCATGACCTACAAACAATGCAATGTGATTAGGAAACTACGTGCCACGCCTTCTGTAGTAGGATATCCCACCCCTCCTGTGCTCTAGTTTATCCCTTATTGCCTCTTCCGTAGTTGAACCTCCCAGTATTCTGGTATTACCTAAACAAAATTTATGAGTGTGCGGTGTGCATGGGTGGGGGGGGTGGGGGGGGGGGGAGGGAGGGGTGGAGGGTAACATTAACATGCCCGAGAAGGGAAATCATTCCGCTTAAACATACTAAAGACAGTTTGATTTTGCTACAACACACATTTGTCATAGACCTCAGGATGAGTAAAATCTTGTCCAGTCCTGAATGGCCACACTTAAACTACTATCACTAACATTCACATTCAGCAATTTTCTATTCAAATCAATAATTTTGAATATTAAAATGTGCACTGTAGTAGTATGTAGTAGCAGTAGTATGTAGTAGTAGTAGTAGTTTAAAAAGTTAGTGTAGTAGTAGTAGTAGTAGTAGTAGTAGTAGTAGTAGTAACTTGGTGGTAGCAGTAGTAGTAGTAACTTGGTGGTAGTAGTAACTTGGTGGTAGTAGTAGTAGTAGTAGTAGTAGTAGTAGTAATAGTAGTAGTGACAGTAGTAGTAGTGTTACTGTTATTTTCTAACTGGATTCAAATTCATAAATTCATAAAAGGCTTACGGTCTCTTATTTCACTATTTCTTGTTTTTTAAATTAATTTATCATTTAACACAGACACGTATCAAATGTGAAGCCTCAAGCATCAACACCCTGCGATTTCCCTTTTCCAGCAATTTCAGCAGAAAATGTAAATATCTAACATCATTTTTTATTTGTACATTTACTTTTTGCAAAGAACTCTACTTTCTTTTTCAGGATACAGACAATCACAAAACTGACATCTTCACATAAACAAAATTGACAGATTTGACATTCTGTTTGCAATTTTACTGTATTTCATTTTCCACTTATTGAAGCAAAAATACACATTTATATTTAGGAGGATGTAAGATATACCAAAAGGGAAGAATTTAGCACTCGTAGAGGAAAAATAATCCTGTATTCAGCTTTAATCGAACTAGTTAAGTCATTAATGTCACAAACTTCCTCGACAGGGAGTCAGTACATCCCTAGCCTCCCCACCTCAAGGGAAGCCATTTTATTGATGTGATTATTAGCTTAGAGTTCACCGAGTTCACACTGACACTCTCACCTCACAGTGTGAGTAGTACCCTACCCTCAAAACAGACTGGAGTCTTGGTCAATTAGTGGTTATATTACCCTGAGAGGGGAAAACAAACACATTCCACATGCTTGCCAAACTGTCTTGAAGACAAGATTAAAGAAATATGAGTGAAAACCACTAAACATACAAACGTAATAGATATCATATCATGATTATCCTCTCACAATGCAGGAATGAATATACATGTACCACAGATACTATAAAGGAATGCATGTACAGTCAAAGCTGCTTTAGCGACCACCTGTAGAGAAAGACCACAAGCTTAGTTTCCTTTGAAAAATTCCTCTCATTGAAATATGTATTATAGGAACCTGAACTTGAAGACATCTGCTCAAAAAGACCAATTTTCTTGTCCCCTTGCATGGTGTTTATATGTACTGTTTCACAGTAGACGACTAGTGTCTGCTTTAAATCCACATCTGAAAATGTTCATTCTGATGTAATTCTGATGTTTAAATCCTTTCAATTGGAATAACCCAGTTTTTAAAATAGAAATAAACAATTTAAACTACCTAAATTCCACACCAAACTAAGATATTTTTTTCCTACAATATTTTCCCTAAAGAATCAATCAAAAAATTGACTTCTAATTTCTTTTTGTACTTCATACTTCACGCTTATTCCCTGTACACCTGAGATTGATCTGGTGTTTCACGCTTTGTTGAGGTTTTGATGTATTACGTTCAACTGAAACAGGAACTGGGTATTTTGTTAACCAAAATTTATGACTAAGATAGAGGACCTGGATGTATACGTGGGTGTAGCCATGAAAGATGGTGTACCAATATTTCTGTCAAATTTTTGAAATAGAATCTAGCTCTCTGACCATAGATACTATAAAGGAAGGACTCTGACTAAATGATGGTGATAAAGTCACTTTTTTATGATCAGAGTGATGGAAAGCAGATACTGATCTATTGCTGCAGGAATGTGAAACAGTAGGGCCTACGTATCACATGTGATACATATATTCTGGCTTATCAGAACTCTGAAACAACAATAACCACTAAACCTACTTCTACTATTGCTGATGCTACTATGATTACTTTACTACTACTTATTCTACAACTACTTCTTCAACTACATGTACACTACTGCTACTACTTCTTCTACTACACTGTTAATTGCTACTTCTACTACATGTATTACTACTACTACTATCTACTACTACTACATCTGCAACTACTGCTACTACTATTACTTCAACTCTACCACTATTATTTCTACTATCACTATATTATTATTACTATCACTATTAATAAATTACTACTACTTTTACCACTATGCACCCACCCCGCGGGGGGCAGTCAAACATAATGTTGTACACATGCGTGACCAAAAAAACGCAGTTTAAAGGCTCGGTGTTTTTTTCAATTTTTAGACGAGGGCACGCGATGCACGCATTAAGGGTATCAAAAAACACCGATTTCAACCAAAAAGGGGTGGTTTTGAAAGATCTGTATCAAACGCATTTAGGGTTTTTTTCCAAAGCCTTATTTGAATAGACTTGATCAAACGTATTTAGCGGTATGGTTTAGGGCTAAAACGTTGGAAATTGATGCACGCGGAAAAATCGTTTAGGGGGTTATTCTTGCCACCCAGAGAAAAACTTTGTGTTAGGGTCGCTAACGGTGTCTAGCGAAATTAATTTGCGTCACGCATGTGATACAACATTATGTTGGACTGGGCGCCCCCCCGGGGGGCACCCACAACTTCTACTACTTTCCAGTTTCCACTACCAATACTGGTATTACTGGGATAATGAATTACTAGAACACACAGAAATGTGTTTTCTCTACATCATTATCATTCTAACTACAATTACATTTGGTTAATTCTGCTGAAAACAAGGTGGAGTTGCGTTTTTGGGGGCAGGCAGGAATTGTGCCATGGAGAAGGAGATTACCAATAGGAAGTTTCCCATCTTGAGGCCACGGCCAACTCCGCTAAAGTTGTAACAAGGAAACTACCAATCATGTTATGAACACCCACAAGCACAGCGGTAACTGCTAACAATACGGAGAAAAGACACTTTAAAGGGACAGTGGATGTGATTACAGTGTAACTGCAGTTTCACCTTCTTCACAAGTTCATGTATTTTATTCTAACCTGTTGGTAATGTGATCCCACTTAGAACAGCTGGTTTCACATTAAATTACACAACAGTACAAACTTCACACAATTTCATGAAACTCTAAGCAAACTCACTGGTGTGTCCGTGTCCATATCCCTTGAACATTGTAGTCTGCATGTGTAGTGCTCAGGAGGTGAAACATTGTGAAAATTTAGTTTCCAAGGTGCATGCATGCATGGAGAATAAACAACTCCATAGTGAAGATGTTGATCTATACAGAAGCATTTTGAATTGTAAGCTGTGAATTTTGGACTTTAGCAAAATCACATTTTGTAGACAATTTAAGTCAGCTATGACAGAAGATACACATGTCCACTCACAAAAATTGTATACAATTGCATACAAATTAAAAGAGTTCCTAAGCTTTCATGTGCTGCACAGGTTTGCACAACAGTTTATTCCACTGACTTTGCAGTACACATTGTTTTCTCAATCATACAATCCAGTCAAAATAATCCTAGTCAATGTACTAATTCAGCAAATATTATTTTGACAGCAGCTGTGAAAATCATCTACCTGCCAAGGCTGCCATCACAATACTTATTTCAAGTCAAAGGTCACACCAGAACTACCACATCTTCCTGTCTTGGTTTACTAACCTATAAGCATAACCAATACCTGTTTTCATTTGACAAACCCAAACCTGTCTATTGTTGGAATTATGTCATACTGAAACATCAGTTGTAGGATAGGTATAACAAGAGCAATGTCTTCAATTAGGGAATTCACAAGAGAAGTGGCTTTTAGTCTTGCACAGAAGCCCAGTCCATGCCACACACAGCTATTACTATTATATCATTATACTGATATAATTGAACGCCAGAGTTCAATGTCACCATATAGGATTAAAACTCCATGATTAGTTACAGTTACATAGCTCTGTGATTGTGATTAAAATCTGATTTGTTTGATTCCATGAAATCAATCAATTCACTCTCCAATTAATTCATTTTTCATTCCACTGGCATACATGTATATATTCACAGCTATATGTACAATATTCAACACAATTGACAATTTGTGTTTATGGTCGGACAAGCAATGGTGAAAAGTGAAAAACCACCAAAACCAATATCCTTAATCAATCTTGACCTCGTGGCCCTGTGGCCGAGTGAATGGGCATTTAATTGCACTGTTAATGAGGAGGAACTAACGACGTAACATCCTTCCTGTTACCGATTGCTTATCTTCTAACTGCAACTGATAATATGTACATGTCATGATGTGTTCCAGTGGTACAGCTATGATTTTTCTCGGGTGGGGGGGGGGGGGGAACCATGCAGCACATCTACCTCTTAACGTGCCGAATTCACAGATCTGCACCAAATACATATAAATCCCATAGAGATTTAAATCCTCTGCCATGTTAAGAATTAAAGGTCTACAAGCACAGAATGTTTTTTATGCTTAATTGACAACACTAAGGACAGTGATTTTCCGTTTTACCGGTAAATCAAACGGAAAATCCGTTTTGTTCTTATACTTTTTATGCAAAAATTCATGGAATTCACCTTTGCAAAACGGAATTCATGTTTTTGCTGTGTACATTTTCAATGGCAAAACGGAATTCCCATTTTTAGATCGAGTTGAAACGGAATTACAGGTTTTCAGAAATGGAAAAGCCCATTTTTTGAAACGGAAAATCACTGTCTCTACAACACTCCGCACTAATTTGGTCACTCTCTGGGCAGCTAACACACACACAGAAGAAGAAATCTAGTAATCTACACAGCACAGATTATGTAGACCCTATTTTGCACCTCACTGCTGACAAGGGTTTGTAACTACAAACTAATACCCCTTTCACGCTGGCGAGATTTTCCCCGGGTGCACCCGGGTACACCCGGGGAACACCCGGGGGATCTCTCAGCATGAAAGGGCACTCGGTTGAACTCCCGGGGAACCTCCGATTAAATTTTCGAAAAATTTTACCCTAGAACCGTCCAGGGTAAACACGGATGAACCACCGGGTGTTCCCCGGGTGTTCACCGGGGAAAGTCTAGCGTGAAAGGGTGTCTCGGTGAATCACCGGGTGAAATGCAGATTAAAGATCAGAGTTCATGCGTAGGTCGGCCGTGCGCTGTACAGCTGCGTACGCGTACGTGCACACAACACGTGAAGTTCACAACAGCGCGTACGAAATTCAACGGGATGGCATACTCCAGTGTGAAAGGAATCTTCCCCGGTGATTACCCGTTGGTTTCAACTGTGAATTCACCGGTGGTTCCCCAGTGGTTCCCCGGGGGAAGCAGCATGAAAGGGGTATTAGATGTAAGTTAGCCTGTCAAATTCCTTTTTAATAGGGGGCTGATATGTCCCTCTTTGCCCATCCCTAATGCTGCCTCAGTCTGTTGAAAGCAGATTGTTGTGGCATGACATCAGCAATTATTGCTAGACATTCTGCCAGTCTCCAGTCTCTGCCACTAGCTGGTAATTAATGACTATGAGCACACCCTTCATTAAAACAAATTAGTTCAATTGAAGCAATATGTGGCATGTCTCAAACACTGCCTGTGTTTATTTTTTTTCCGACACAAACCATCCTTCCATTTGCCATGAAGTGCAATACACCTAGGCCTAATACTTGATATGAAATAATTAACACTGGAGAACAAGGGTATTCTAATCCATATTGCTTCCCCCTTCCCCCAACCCCCCCCCCAACAAAAAAAAAAATACACAAAAAAAACATAGTCCCCTTTTTAGGTATAATCTATCAGGAACATTCATTCCATATAAACATTTGTAATTAAAAACTCAGTAAAATTTTCTATTACTTTCAGCAATTCAAGTTTTTAGAAATCTTTTTTGTGGGGATATCACCCTATAAGTGCTTTCAGATGAAAATACACCTCATTTGTTTATTTTTATTTTTTATTTTTTTTTAAATTTTTTTTTTACTTTAGGTGGAATAATCAAATTCATTGGAAATTGGTCTATGAATTAATATTTTCATCCAAATATTAGAAAGTGCAGTCTTTCAAAATTGTATGCTGCAATTTTTTTTCTGACATAGGACTTTGTAAAAAGCTAGTTTTCACTGGGGACTGAAAATTACCATAAAGCTAGTCAGCTATTACAGTAATACACTGCTATCATACATTAATCAATGATTATTCATAAATAATACATTGCTAACTAACAGCAACAAAATAAATATTAGTTATGCTTATAACAGTCAACCTTTTCTTTTAAATCTAGATCTAAAATGAATTTAACATTTCAAGCAAATACATATCCAAGAGACCAAGACGTATAAAAGAAATCTTGGGACTATATTAGATTTTTAATTAACATCTGTGGTGTTCATATGCAGTCATTACCCTAGCAGTTACTCTACCCACTGCTGTTGTCATGACAACATGACAAAAAAAGAAAAAAATAACAAAACACTGATATGTAGAATCATAAAGAATATCATAATGAGCTGCAACTTTAATTACAATTTGCCTGCCCTCCTAATATTATGATAATCATGGTAAGATCATGGTGATTAAATCAGGGACTTTGTAGTTTACATTAATCCACCATAAAAATTAACTCTCAAGAGATGATTTTGATATAATAGTAATTTGTCCTCTGTAAAGTCAATGAGACTATCACACACTGACCACTAACTGAACTGAGATGACAGTTGTCTCTTTCTTCTATGGTACATGACTAGACTTGCAGTATCATATTCATAATAACAGTTGAAACCTCATCAGCACAAAACATATCAAATATATATCTCCCAAACAAACAAACAAAATTGCAGGAGAGAATTTCAATGATAAACCTTATCTGTTATCAATATATTTGGTAATCTGTATTAATGTGTAAAACTGTAAATGAATAAACTGGTCAGTTCACAAGGAGATTGAAATTTGATTACATCACGAATTTGCAAATCCCAATTAAGAAATCATATTGATTTGTTAGCATAATATCACCTTTGAATTCATGTCCTCAACCGAATTAACAAAATTCTTCTGACACTATGTGTCTATGTCCATGATCACTGCAAAGGTTACCTCCTTTTCATAACAGGTGATGAACTAATATTAAACGAACACAACACACCATTCTTCATTGTTTGTTCATTCATCCAGATTTATATTTGATTTAACTGAAAGCTATGATAAACACTATGTATCCTTCACAACTGAATATTTTCAAGGATACAATTGTTTGTTTTTGTATAATTACAAATAGCACTTCCTGATTCAAGCACACAATACTGATGACCACAATCGGTATGGTTGCTGGGAACTAAAAACTTCCTTTCCCAGAGAGCTCACCTTGAATATACTGTTTTTTCAAAGAATACAACAGCTGAAATAAAAGTCCATATCCTCATCTGTTATTCCATAAACCATGACATCTACATTTCAACTAATCCCCCAAAGTACAAACAATCAAATATCATGATTGGTTAGTCTTGATAAAAGACCCTGACTGACAAATGACTGACAAAGACATGTTACAATACATGTACCATTACAGGATCTTTTTTTTTACACAAAATTCAACAGTAACAACTACATAATTATAATCTTATTCTTGACTTTAGATTGGTGAGATATCTAAAACCATTATGATCAGACATGAAACTGAAATTACAATTGGTGTTTATTAAAGACTAGTAATAAGAGTAATGTTTTGATCATCAATTTCCTATCCCACTCTCCACCCCATAAGCCAACCAGGATGTCATGTGGTATGGTTTGGGAGACAGGATCGACCTTGTGCACCCACACAAATGGTAGTATGAAATGTACATGCATCAATAATGGGAAAGTCCATTCCACATCTGCCAACAAAAACTTATAAATAGGTTTATACAGAGCTGCTAACCTCTGCTACGAAACCCCCCCCCCCCCAAAAAAAAAAAAAAAAAATAACTGATCCATTTGTAGTAAAAATCATATTTTGAAGGCAAAAAAAATATTCTGGTACAAAAACAGGTTAATTACACATATTGAGCATGCCAATCAAATTCAAGAAAAAACATATTTTGCATTACAAAAATCATATTTTGTTACTTTTGATGATGAAAAAACATACTAAATATCGTTAAAACCTTTTTAGTTGGAAGCTCTGTATATATGTAGATTTGATACATTCTGTTTGTACTAATAAGTTTATGAATTAAAATATATGATAAAGCCACTTTTGTTTGCAAGCACAAAAAACTATACAATATGATCATAAAAATTATAAGCAAACAAATTCATTTAAATTATTACAATAACTGATCTACATATTTGATATATTATGGGTATATGTTGAAAAAGGAATTCAGGTAAAGTTTTCCAATATCTAAACTATAATTATGAATTATTGATGCCCTGTAAAAGTGCCAATACCTTTCTCTAAAATGCATTTGTTTTAGAAAGTAACTACAATGTTTGTTTTCTATGTGCCCTTTGTGGTATGTATAGAGTGGCAACTCCTCTCCTCTGGTAGACTGATATTATTTTTTTAAAATTGGAAGTGACATGAAAATATTCACTGTTTGAAAGATTAATGAAAGTTTGTTTAGATGAATAGATCCAAACAATATTACAAGATTTATGGTGTCATTATTATCCACTGTCCAGTCACTGGCAAAATTTTGAGATGACTCAGTGATATTTCAGCTTCTATACACATAAACACAAATTCAGGGTGTCACTTAGTTCATCAATCACTTTACTTTCTAAATCTTGTTATTCCAGTTTATACTTAAAAATAAAACAAAGAACAAAATGCTGGGGATTACGTGTCAAGGCCTGCCCAATTACTAGATGGCAGAATATGGCAGATGACTAGTGTATAAAAGAAATTGTTGTGTGATGCCTGGTAAAAGTGGCATAAGCACTATAGAGTTCTCCAACGCAGTTAAGGTCCTTTCTGCCAGTAATATGGCAAGCTGTTTTACTGAAGAATACTACTGGCCATATTGCCCCAAGGTTGCCAGAATCCCAGCCTGATAGAAGGGGATGTTGCTAGTGTAACACAACCAATGGATAGATACGTGTTTACCGAAACTTGATCAATGGTGTCAGTCACGATTGATCAATAGTACTTTGTCTCAAGTTTATATTTCTACGCATGGTATAATTTCGTTAAAATTATGAACTGCTGAGTACTGACATAGAAAATTATTGGATTTTCAACACTGAAAGTTTGAAATGATGTCCTGATGTCATTGATCCATTTTCTCCCGGCGTAGTAAACTCGACATGACTTAATCAGCATTCCGTGTCACGATTAATTGTTCGTGAACATTCATCTGATGCGGCGAACAGTGTACATTAACTTTTATGACCCACAGCACCGAACCATGAGTGAGCATACATATTGCAGTTGTTTTCAAATGTCATCTACCGGTTGCTATCCTTTAAACACTCTATGGCCAGTACAGTGTAAGACAAAACAAGATATATTTACACCAGAATTCAATGACTGAGAGATAAATGACTATTTATGGATGAGGAAAAAAACTGTCCGTTTAGCTAGAAAAATAAACATGCTCTCTTATAATTACATCTTATGGTATGAGTTGGGTATTTACAAACAAGTTTTCTCCTTTAGTCAGTCAAAATAGACCTTGGTACCGGCACACAAGTTGCAAAGAATTTGAGTTTGTGCTCGCAGTCAATTTAGAAGGTTCCACTAATCACCATACTAAAATCCCCAAAATCCCTGCATGGGAAAGTAATCTAATTTGCATAATATGCAAATTAGCTTTTCTTGTACAATAAAATTCAGATTTTTACCAAATTTTGCACCTAAGTTTGCAATTTAAATGAAATTGACTGTGAATATACATGCTCTTATAGCCAGGGAACACGACAAGCTTATTTCTAAATAAATACATGTTATTTTATTAGCATGGTATGCAAATTAACTGCCGCCATTACACAAAATTCAAATTTTTAATATGCCATTGCGATTAGGTACCCTATGGAAACAATCCAGAGTCTAAAGCCAGGTTTTCCTGGTCAGTGAACAAGATGGATGTTTTTGCAGGCACACTCAGTCAATATTTGCATAATATGCAATTAGTTTCGGTATTTGATAAAGTCTAAATTTCACATTTTATTAATGTTGGTAACAAATCAGTTGGCAGTGCTTGATGACCTAGTTCAGTGATCTTTGCATCAGTGTTGTCAATGTAAGTTGTTAAGTATATATATTATTGGCTTCTCATAAAAAGAATCAGTACTGTCACATGATTTTCATACATTTTCCTGATATGTGGTAGTTCAATATAATGACATGACAAATATGAACAATACAATAACATGCTACCTTTCTGACCATGGTGAACAAATACTTCATGACGTACTTTAAAAAAATACCAGATGATTATAAATGATATTATAGTCAAATGCTTTTTTCTAGTAAACAAAAAATATATAGTATGATGCTCTAGTACACTGGATGTGGAGTTCCAAGTATTTTATTGTCCGAGTAGAAAAAAGGTTCGAGTACGAGTACTCAGACAACGGTAGTAGTATGTGAGTACGAGTACTACGGCACTGTTCATGTCTTTTTCAGAACTGAGCACTAGTGTCTTCAATTCCTCCAACTCTTGTATCTGGTAAATGGATCAAAATATGGAATGTAGTGTGGATTAAGCTCCTGTCGGTAGAAGAGGAATCTCTGAGAGCACGACTTGGTATTGAGACTAGAGCCGGTTGTTTTTCTTTTCTGGTGTAAAGGAGGAGGCATCACCTTCAAGTCTGAAGCGTGTGATATTGTGTGTATTTTGTAACTAGTTGAAGCAGTAGGTTTCTCTTTGTTGAAGAGGGGAAATTTAAATTTCAATCTTGCTTCTTGATCCTAGGATAGATAGAGCTGCATGAAACAATTTTGTGGATAAAGTTAGGGTTACATGTAGGGTGAGAGTGAGCGAGGATTCCAACTATTGAATACAGGCATTCTCCAGCGATGATTGTTTAATCATATCTTGAATTATAGGTTAACATACACACCGTGGATCTCCTTTGACCAGATCAGAACACAAGACCAGAACTACAAGTAAATCGCTATAGAAAATGACAGCACCTAATCTTACTTCACTGTTATCTGGCAATGTAAGGAACAATTCCAGCCAGGTCATATATCACAAGTGCTCAAGTAAAGTAGGTTATTAACCACCAATCATGAGTATTTTCTGGCCATGCACCCGGCCATGCACTCTAAATGGAGGTACGACATCGGCCATGGACAGACAAAAGCAGGTTACGAAGAAAGAGTAGCTCACGTTGTATGTCGATGCTGATTAGAAATATATAGAGCAACTAATTATTATATTTCAATGGTTTTTTAAAATCTGGTTGGTGTCCATGAGACATTTACAGGGAAGAAACACCACTCATCATCCTTGTCATTTTCCTCTAGCCGAAATGAATTAGAGCAACGTACACCCTTACACATCCCACACATCAAGGAACAGTCCACAGAAATTCTCTTGGAGGTGCATCTGCTCTTGCTACAATTACATTCGAACATCCTCATTAAGCTCTCTGGTTCTCTGGTACAGCGGGAAGATTCGTCTGTACTGATAGTAATTTGCCATTACTGAAGATGTTTCATACATGTTTGAAGAACAAGTTTTTTCAACTACTCCTCAATTGTAGCACTCATGGAATAACAGATCTGTGCAATCGAACAGTGTGGACAACCTGCGCCGATCTGTTTTGATGATCAGGACATCTGCATCTCCTTTGGCATGAATCATTGTGCAGCTGGCCCTCTCAAGGAAAGGACTAAGTATATCAATAAACCTTGGTTTTCTTGTGTTTCATAGAAGTCGCTTCTCTAAGTAATTGGTCCTATTGATGTGCCTGTGCATCTACTGAGGGAAGCATCTTTGATGGTGGGCCCATCTACATTCTCATCAAAGACAATGGTTGCCTCTCCATATGAATTTGTCACATAATTATGTGGCATACAATCATGTTGCATATCCAATTGAAGCACCGACCTTTTGTCTACAGTAGACGTTGTAAAAGTGCACCACTATCAAGCACATGTAAAGTAAGTCATTGGCTTTGGGTCTGACTGATCCTGTTTCATAAATAAGGTTGTAGGGTGACTGAAAAGTTTGTATTTAAACAAAGCTACTGAGTCTTCCTGCTCTTCTTGGGTGGTGACAACACTTATTCGTTGGAAAGGCACTTGTGGAGCTACATGGCCTGGATCTTCAGCGATAACATCAACTATCTTGGATGCCAGTGAGACTGATTAGTTTCTTCTTTGAAACAATCATTCACATGAAAAATACATAAACTTCGAATATGTCTTTCAGTACTGGAAGCTTATTTGCATATTATGTAAATTGTTTTCCTAACGATTTGCCTAGTTGCCTTTTACCAGCATAAACGTAAGCATGAATATTTAAATTGTTTGATTTAGTTTAAGGTGGACAGTAGAGATAAAATTGTGAATCTTTTCTTATTGTGAAAGCTCATTTGCATATTCTGCAAAATATTTTCATGATATTTGAGTATTCGAGTACACTGTATTGACTTATTCTAAATACATAAAAATGATTTCATACACTCATACATACATACATACATGTACATACGAAGCAAACTCCAGTTTGTAAATCATGTATGTTAACATTATTATGATATTTATAAAATATAAAGGAATTAACATTACAATGAATATGGAATATTGCAATGAATATCACTCTTATGTATCCATTGAGTTCGTTGACATTCTGAACATGACTTTAAACACATTTCTTGTTTTAATCCGGTGGCTACATGCAAAGTAAAATGTAAAAATATAATTTTCTTTTAAGATTGAAACTAATTTGCATATTATGTTAATTAAACTACAATTAATTACTTATTAATGTGACTATCGTGTTCTTTGATGTTAAAAAGATGTGTTTTGACAAAAAAATCTTTTTAATGCTGCAAACTTTGGTGAAAATATTAATTTTCTTGTACTGTGAAAGCTAATTTGCATAT
>JZLH01S0210208.1:0-13056 GCA_001188425.1 Eucidaris tribuloides
TCCGTCCGAATTGCCATCACTTTTGTGTATAGTGTCAGGAACACTATGTCATTAAATTGCACACACTACACGATGACATGGCTCATTCATAATCAGGATGCCCGAGTAACCACCAAATGGCTTATTTCGTAATCGGTATATGAACAAAATTAACTCGTTGGGGCTGAAAACGAGATATCTTGGGCAAGAGTCTATTTAGGATGCGTGTTATATGGAAATGAAATCGTCTCCAACGTGTAAACAATCAAAACAACCAGACGCGTGGCCTTTATAATAAACATTGCAAGAAATAATTCAACTTAGTTATCAAAGGGAGGTGTAAAAAAGGAGTGGAAACGGCGTTCTGTCTTTTTCATTCGCCAAGCTCCTAAATAGTTATGGCCTAATCCGCAACTGTTAGCCGAGCGGTTTAAACAAAGGACATCATGAATATTCAGAGTTGAAACTCCCCTCATCAGTAAGATGGCATCTTGGCAACTGTTCGCTGTCCCTTTCCATGATTTCCGATTCATTGTCGAATATGTAATGAGTAGAACGAGCGAAACACAACCTCACCAAATTTCGCACTGTTTCTAACTATAAAAATGTATAAAAAACACGATAAAGAACATACTGGGAGATCAACTTATATTGAAGATTATATACAATGGCTTAAATGACGGGACATTACATGCAGGATGATCGGAAATATTCTCAAATATTGAGTTTTTGACAGGAACTACTTTTCCTTTCACCTTCGTACCCTGGCACTAAATTTCTTAGACGATTGGAGTTCTCAATTTGAAATATTGGTCGATATGCACTAGGCCTACTGCCAAAAAAGTGGTCCCGATGAATAGCCAGAAAACAATGAAAGGGTGTTTTTAAAGTACACCGGTTCTTGGATGGTAATTTCCTTAAAATTGGATATTTCTGACATGCTTTCATTAATCAGAAGTGAATTAATAAAGTCAACTGGAGTTAATCTAGAGTAATCCGTCCGAATTACCAACACTTTTGTGAATAGTGTCAGCAACACTCTGTCATTAATATGCACACACTACATGACGACATGACTCATTCATAATCAGGATGCACGAGTAACCACCAAATGGCTTATTACGTAATCGGTATATGAACACAATTAACTTGTTGGGGCTGAAAACGAGATATCTTGGGCAAGAGTCTATTTAAGATGCGTGTTATTTGAAAATGAAATCGCCTCCAACGTGTAAACAATCACAACAACCAGACACGTGACATTTATAATAAACATTGCAAAAAATGATTCAACTTAGTTATCACTGGGAGGTGTAAAAAAGGAGTGGAAACGGCGTTCTGTCTTTTTCATTCGTTAAGCTCCTAAATAGTTATGGCCTAATCTGCAACTGTTAGCCGAGCGGTTTAAACAAAGGACATCATGAGTATTCAGAGTTGAAACTCCCCTCATCAGTAAGATGGCATCTTGGCAACTGTTCGCTGTCCCTTTCCATGATTTCCGATTCATTGTCGAATATGTAATGAGTAGAACGAGCGAAACACAACCTCACAAAATTTCACATTGTTTCTAACTGGAAAAATATGTAAAAAAAACACGATAAAGAACATACTGGGAGATCAACTTATATTAAAGATTACATACAATAGCTTAAATGAAGAGATATTACATGCAGGATGATCGGTAATATCCTCAAATATTGAGTTTTTGACAGGAACTACTTTTCCTTTAACCTATGTACCTTGAACTAAATTTCTTAGACGATTGGAGGCCTCAATTTGAAATATTGGTCGATATGCACAACGCCTACTCCCCAAAAAAATGGTCCCGATGAATAGCCAGAAAACAAAGAAGGGGTATTTTTTAAGTACACCGGTTCTTGGATGGTAATCATTAATCAGAGGTGAATAAATGATGTCAACCGGCATGTTAATCTTGAGTAATGCGTCCGAATTGCGAACACTTTTGTGTATAGTGTCAGCAACACTCTGTCATTAATTTGCACACACTACACGATGACATGGCCCATTCATAATCAGGATGCACGGGTAACTACCAAATGGCTTATTATGTAATCGGTATATAATCACAATTAACTCGTTGGGGCAGAAACGAGATATCTTGAGCAAGAGTCTATTTAGGATGCGTGTTATATGGAAATGAAATTGTCTCCAATGTGTTAACAATCATAACAACCAGACGCACGGCCTTTATAATGGACAATGCAAAAAAAATGAATCAACTTAGTTATCGCATTGAGGTGTAAAAAAGAAGTGGAAACGGTGTTCTGTCTTTTTCATTCGCCAAGCTCCTAAATAGTTATGGCCTAATCCGCAATTGTTAGCCGAGCGGCTTAAATAAAGGACATCATGAATATTCAGAGTTGAAACTCCCCTCATCAGTAAGACGGCATCTTGGCAACTGTTCGCTGTCCCTTTCCATGATTTCCGATTCATTGTCGAATATGTGATGAGTAGAACAAGCGAAACACAACCTCAAAAATTTCGCACTGTTTCTAACTGGAAAAATATAAAAAAAAACACGATAAAGAACATACTGGGAGATCAACTTATATTAAAGATTATATACAATGGCTTAAATGACGGGAGATTACATGCAGGATGATCGAAAAAATCGTCAAATATTCAGTTTCTGACAAGAACTATTTTTCCTTTCACCTACGTACCCTGGCACTAAATTTCTTAGACGACTGGAGTTCTCAATTTGAAATATTGGTCGATATGCACTAGGCCTACTCCCAAAAAAGTGGTCCCGATGAATAGCCAGAAACAATGAAAGGGTATTTTGAAAGTACACCGGTTCTTGGATTGCAATTTACCTAAAATTGGATATTTCTGACATGCTTTCATTAATTAGAGGTAAATCAATGAAGTCAACTGGCATGTTAATCTAGAGTAATCCGTCCGAATTGCCAACACTTTTGTGTATAGTGTCAGCAATACTCTGTCATTAATCTGCACACACTACACGATGACATGGCCCATTCATAATCAGGATGCACGAGGAACCATCAAATGGCTTATTACGTAATCGGTATACTGTATAATCACAATTAACTCGTTGGGTCTGAAAACGAGATATCTTGGGCAAGAGTCTATTTAGGATGCGTGTTATATGGAAATGAAATTGTCTCCAAAGTGTAAACAATAACAACAACCAGACGCGTGGCCCTTATAATGGACATTGCAAAAAAATGATTCAACATGATTCAAATCATAAATATTCAGAGTTGAAACTCCCCTCATCAGTAAGATGGTATCTTGGCAACTGTTCGCTGTCCCTTTTCATGATTTCCGATTCATTGTCGAATATGTAATGAGTAGAACGAGCGAAACAGAATCTCACAAAATTTTGCACTGTTGCTTACTGGAAAAATATAAAAAATAAACACGATAAAGAACATACTGGGAGATCAACTTATAGTAAAGATAATATACAATGGCTTAAGTGACGGGAGATTACATGCAGGATGATCGGAAAAATCCTAAAATATTGAGTTTTTGACAGGAACTATTTTTCCTTTTACCTACGTACCCTGGCACTAAATTTCTTAGACGATTGGAGGTCTCAATTTGAATATTGGTCGATATGCCCTAGGCCTACTACCGCAATAGTGGTCCCGATGAATAGCCAGAAACAATGAAAGGGTATTTTGAAAGTACACCGGTTCTTGGTGGTAATTTACTTCATATTTGATATTTCTGACATAAATGAATGACATAGGCGAATAAATGAAGTCAACCGGCATGTTAATCTGGAGTAATCCGTCCGAATTGCCAACACTTTTGTGTATAGTGTCAGCAACACTCTGTCATTAATTTGCACACACTACACAATGACATGACCCATTCATAATCAGGATGCACGAGTAACCACCAAATGGCTTATTACGTAATCGGTATATGAACACAATTTACTCGTTGGGGCTGAAAAGGAGATATCTTGGGCAAGAGTCTATTTAGGATGCGTGTCATATGGAAATGAAATCGTCTTCAACGTGTGAACAATCACAACAACCAGACGCGTGGCCTTTATAATGGACATTGCAAAAAATGATCTAACTTAGTTATCGCGACATCATAATTATTCAGAGTTGAAACTCCACTCATCAGTAAGATGGCATCTTGGCAACTGTTCGCTGTCCCTTTCCATCATTTGTGATTCATTATCGAATATGTAATGAGTAGAACGAGCGAAACACAACCTCACAAAATTTCGCACTGTTTCTAACTGGAAAAGTATAAAACAAAACACAATAAAGAACATACTGGGAGATCAACGTATGTTAAAGATTTTATACAATGGCTTAAATGACAGGAAATTACATGCAGACTGATCGGAAAAATCCTCAAATATTGGGTTTTTGACAGGAACTACTTTTCCTTTCACCTACGTACCCTGGCACTAAATTTCTTTGACAATTGGAGGTCTCAACTGGAAATATTGGTCGATATGCACTAGGCCTACTCCCAAAATAGTGGTCCGATGAATAGCCAGAAACAATGAAAGGGTATTTTGAAAGTACACCGGTTCTTGGTGGTAATTTACTTCAAATTTGATATTTCTGACATGCTTTCATTAAAGGCAGTGGATCTCTTTTGCGTGCCTAAAAATTAACATTGTGTAATACAATGGCATTTAGAAGAAAATGCCATCTGTGAACCTTTACCCAAATATAGGAGCTAAAAACTTAGTTTCAGTGGATTTATAGTGACCGTTATACTCTGATTTGATTTGTTTTTCTCGCGAGGAAAAAATTCCTGCCATAGAACGTACACTAAACGGCTATTGTTTTTCTTTCGCATTTTTCAAATTCAAAGCAATTTCTCTCCCCCAGATTTCACAGACATGCCCTCGATTAGTAACCTAAGGGCATGGGTTATCTTTTCCTGGTCTGTAGGGATATTTGCAAACGAGATCGACTGCCTTTAATCTGAGGTGAATAATTGAAGTCAACCGGCATGTTAATCTGGAGTAATACGTCCGAATTGCCTTTACTTTTGTGTATAGTGTCAGCAACACTCTGTCATAAATCTGTACACACTACACGATGACATGGCCCATTCATAATCAGGATGCACGAGTAACCGCCAAATGGCTTATTACGTAATCGGTATATGAACACAATTTACTCGTTGGGGCTGAAAAGGAGATATCTTGGGCAAGAGTCTATTTAGGATGCGTGTTATATGGAAATGAAATTGTCTCCAACGTGTGAACAATCACAACAACCAGACGCGTGGCCTTTATAATGGTCATTGCAAAAAAAATGATCTAACTTAGTTATCGCATGGAGGTGTAAAAAAAGGGTTGGAAACGGTGTTCTGTCTTTTTCATTCGCCAAGCACCTAAATAGTTATGGCCTAATCCGAAACTGTTATCCGAGCGGTTTAAACAAAGGACATCAATTTATTCAGAGTTGAAACTCCACTCATCAGTAAGATGGCATCTTGGCAACTGTTTGCTGTCCCTTTTCAGGATTTCCGATTCATTGTCGAATATGTAATGAGTAGAACAAGCGAAACACAACCTCACAAAATTTCACACTGTTTCTAACTGGAAAAATATTTAAAAAAACACGATAAAGAACATACTGGGAGATCAACTTGTATTAAAGATTATATACAATGGCTTAAATGACGGGAGATTACATGCAGGATGATTGAAAAAATCCTCAAATATTGAGTTTTTGACAGGGACTACTTTTGCTTTCACCTACGTACCCTGGCACTAAATTTCTTAGACGACTGGAGTTCTCAATTTGAAATATTGGTGGATATGCACTAGGCCTACTCCCACAAAAGTGGTCCCGATGAATAGCCAGAAACAATGAAAGGGTATTTTGAAAGTACACCGGTTCTTTTATTGTAATTTACCTAAAATTGGATATTTCAGACATGCTTTCATTAATGAGAGGTAAATCAATAAAGTCAACCGGCATGTTAATCTAGAGGAATCCGTCCGAAATGCCAACACTTTTGTGTATATTGTCAGCAACCCTCTGTCATTAATCTGCACACACTACACGATGACATGGCCCATTCATAATCAGGATGCACGAGTAACCACCAAATGGCTTATTATGTAATCGGTATATGAACACAATTAACTCGTTGGGGCTGAAAACGAGATATCTTGGGCAAGAGACTATTTAGGATGCGTGTTATATGGAAATAAAATCGTCTCCAACGTGTAAACAATCACAACAACCAGACGCGTGGCCTTTATAATGGACATTGCAAAAATGATCTTACTGAGTTATCGCATGGAGGTTTTAAAAAAAAGAGTGGAAACGGCGTTCTGTCTTTTTCATTCGCCAAGCACCTAAATAGTTATAGCCTAATCCGCAACTGTTAGCCTAGCGGTTTAAACAAAGGACATCATGAATATTCAGAGTTGAAACTCCCCTCATCAGTAAGATGGCATCTTGGCAACTATTCGCTGTCCCTTTTCAGGATTTCTGATTCATTATCGAATATGTAATGAGTAGAACCCGCGAAACACAACTTCACAAAATTTCGCACTGTTTCTAACTGGAAAAATAAAAAAAAAACACGATAAAGAACATACTGGGAGATGAACTTATATTAAAAATTATATACCATGGCATAAATGACGGGAGATTACATGCAGGATGATCGGAAAAATCAACAAATATTGAGTTTTTGACAGGAACTACTTTTCCGTTTACCTAGCTGGCACTAAATTTCTTAGACGATTGGAGGTCTCAATTTCAAATATTGGTCGATATGCACTAGGCCTACTCCCAAAAAAGTGGTCCCGATGAATAGCCAGAAACAATGAAAGGGTATTTTGAAAGTACACCGGTTCTTGGATTGTAATTTACCTAAAATTGGATATTTCTGACATGCTTTTATTAATTAGATGTGAATCAATGAAGTCAACCGGCATGTTCATCTAGAGTAATCCATCTGAATTGCCAACACTTTTGTGTATAGTGTCAGCAACACTCTGTCATTAATCTGCACACACTACACGATGACATGGCCCTTTCATAATCAGGATGCACGAGTAACCACCAAATCACTTATTATGTAATCGGTATATGAACACAATTAATTCGTTGGGGCTGAAAACGAGATATCTTGGGCAAGAGACTATTTAGGATGCGTGTTATATGGAAATAAAATCGCCTCAAACGTGTAAACAATTACAACAACCAGACGCGTGGCCTTTATAATGGACATTGCACAAATGATTCAACTTAGTGTCGCCGGGAGGTGTAAAAAAGGGGGGGGGGGGAACGGCGTTCTGTCTTTTTCATTCGCCAAACTTCTAAATAGTTATGGCCTAATCCGCAACTGTTAGCCGAGCGATTTAAACAAAGGACATCATGAATACTCAGACTTGAAACTCCCCTCATCAGTAAGATGGTATCTTGGCAACTGTTCGCTGTCCCTTTTCATGATTTCCGATTCATTGTCGAATATGTAATGAGTAGAACAAGCGAAACAGAACCTCACAAAATTTTGCACTGTTGCTTCCTGGAAAAATATAAAAAAAACACGATAAAGAACATACCGGGAGATCAACTTATAGTAAAGATTATATACAATGGCTTAAATGACGGGAGATTACATGCAGGATGATCGGAAAAATTTTCAAATATTGAGTTTTTGAAGGGAACTACTTTTCCTTTCACCTACGTACCCTGGCACTAAATTTCTTAGACGATTGGAGGTCTCAACTGGAAATATTGGTGGATATGCACTAGGCCTACTCCCAAAATAGTGGTTCCGATGAATAGCCAGAAACAATGAAAGGGTATTTTGAAAGTACACCGGTTCTTGGTGGTAATTTACTTCAAATTTGATATTTCTGACATGCTTTCATTAAAGGCAGTGGATCTCTTTTGCGTGCCTAAAAATTAACATTGTGTAATACAATGGCATTTAGAAGAAAATGCCATCTGTGAACCTTTACCCAAATATAGGAGCTAAAAACTTAGTTTCAGTGGATTTATAGTGACCGATATACTCTGATTTGATTTGTTTTTCTCGCGAGGAAAAAATTCCTGCCATAGAACGTACACTTAACGGCTATTGTTTTTCTTTCGCATTTTTCAAATTCAAAGCAATTTCTCTCATCCAGATTTCACAGACATGCCCTTGATTAGTAACCTGAGTTTTTGACAGGAACTACTTTTCCTTTCACCTACGTACCCAGGCACTAAATTTCTTAGACGATTGGAGGTCTCAATTTCAAATATTGGTCGATATGAACTAGGCCTACTCCCAAAAAAGTGGTCCCGATGAATAGCCAGAAACAAGGAAAGGGTAATTTGAAAGTACACCGGTTCTTTTATTGAAATTTACCTAAAATTCGATATTTCTGACATGCTTTCATTAATTAGATGTGAATCACTGAAGTCAACCGGCATGTTAATCTAGAGTAATCCATCTGAATTGCCAACACTTTTGTGTATAGTGTCAGCAACCCTCTGTCATTAATCTGCACCCACTACACGATGACATGGCCCATTCATAATCAGGATGCACGAGTAACCACCAAATGGCTTATTATGTAATCGGTATATGAACACAATTAACTCGTTGAGGCTGAAAACGAGATATCTTGGGCAAGAGACTATTTAGGATGCGTGTTATATGGAAAAATAATCGTCTCCAACGTGTAAACAATCACAACAACCAGACGCGTGGCCTTTATAATGGACATTGCAAAAATGATTCAACTTAGTTGTCGCAGGGAGGTGTAAAAAAAGGGGGAAACGGCGTTCTGTCTTTTTCATTCGCCAAACTCCTAAATAGTCATGGCCTAATCCGCAACTGTTAGCCTAGCGGTTTAAACAAAAGACATCATGAATATTCAGAGTTGAAACTCCCCTCATCAGTAAGATGGCATCTTGGGAACTGTTCGCTGTCCCTTTTCAGGAATTCCGATTCATTGTCGAATATGTAATGAGTAGAACCCGCGAAACACAACCTCACAAAATTTCGCACTGTTTCTAACTGGAAAAACATAAAAAAGACACGATAAAGAACATACTGGAAGATCAACTTATATTAAAGATTATATACCATGGTTTAAATGACGGGAGATTACATGCCGGATGATCGGAAAAATCCTCAAATATTGAGTTTTTGACAGGAACTACTTTTCCTTTCACCTACGTACCCAGGCACTAAATTTCTTAGATGATTGGAGGTCTCAATTTCAAATATTGGTCGATATGCACTAGGCCTACTCCCAAAAAAGTGGTCCCGATGAATAGCCAGAAACAAGGAAAGGGTATTTTGTAAGTGCACCGGTTCTTTTATTGAAATTTACCTAAAATTGGATATTTCTGACATGCTTTCATTAATAAGAGGTGAATCACTGAAGTCAACCGGCATGTTAATCTAGAGTAATCCATCTGAATTGCCAACACTTTTATGTATAGTGTCAGCAACCCTCTGTCATTAATCTGCACACACTACACGATGACATGGCCCATTCATAATCAGGATGCACGAGTAACCACCAAATGACTTATTATGTAATCGGTATATGAACACAATTAACTCGTTGGGGCTGAAAACGAGATATCTTGGGCAAAAGACTATTTAGGATGCGTGTTATATGGAAATGAAATCGTCTCCAACGTGTAAACAATCATAACAACCAGACGCGTGGCCTTTATAATGGACATTGCAAAAATGATTCAACTTAGTTATCGCAGGGAGGTGTAAAAAAGGAGTGGAAACGGCATTCTGTCTTTTTCATTCGCCAAGCTCCTAAATAGTTATGGCCTAATCCGCAACTGTTAGCTGAGCGGTTTAAACAAAGGACATCATGAATATTCAGAGTTGAAACTCCCCTCATCAGTAAGATGGCATCTTGGCAACTGTTCGCTGTCCCTTTTCAGGATTTCCGATTCATTGTCGAATATGTAATGAGTAGAACCCGCGAAACACAACCTCACAAAATTTCGCTCTGTTTCTAACTGGAAAAATATAAAAAAAAACACGATAAAGAACATACTGGGAGATCAACTTATATTAAAGATTATATACCATGGCTTAAATGACGGGAGATTACATGCAGGATGATCGGAAAAATCCTCAAATATTGAGTTTTTGACAGGAACTACTTTTCCTTTCACCTACGTACCCAGGCACTAAATTTCTTAGATGATTGGAGGTCTCAATTTCAAATATTGGACGATATGCACTAGGCCTACTCCCAAAAAAGTGGTCCCGATGAATAGCCAGAAACAAGGAAAGGGTATTTTGAAAGTACACCGGTTCTTTTATTGAAATTTACCTAAAATTGGATATTTCTGACATGCTTTCATTAATTAGATGTGAATCACTGAAGTCAACCGGCATGTTAATCTAGAGTAATCCATCTGAATTGCCAACACTTTTGTGTATAGTGTCAGCAACCCTCTGTCATTAATCTGCACACACTACACGATGACATGGCCCATTCATAATCAGGATGCACCAGTAACCACCAAATGGCTTATTACGTAATCGGTATATGAACACGATTAACTCGTTGGGGCTGAAAACGAGACATCTTGGGCAAGAGTTTATTTAGGATGCGTGTTATATGGAAATGAAATCGTCTCCAACTTGTAAACAATCATAACAACCAGACGCGTGGTCTTTATAATGGACATTGCAAAAATGATTCAACTTAGTTATCGCAGGGAGGTGTAAAAAAGGAGTGGAAACGGCATTTGGTCTTTTTCATTCGCCAAGCTCCTAAATAGTTATGGCCTAATCCGCAACTGTTAGCTGAGCGGTTTAAACAAAGGACATCATGAATATTCAGAGTTGAAACTCCCCTCATCAGTAAGATGGTATCTTGGCAACTGTTCGTTGTCCCTTTTCAGGATTTCCGATTCATTGTCGAATATGTAATGAGAAGAACGACCGAAACACAACCTCACAAAATTTCGCACTGTTTCTAACTGGAAAAATATATAAAGAAAAACACGATAAAGAACATACTGGGAGATCAACTTATATTAAAGATTATATACCATGGCTTAAATGACGGGAGATTACATGCAGGATGATCGGAAAAATCCTCAAATATTGAGTTTTTCACAGGAACTACTTTTCCGTTCACCTAGCTGGCACTAAATTTCTTAGACGATTGGAGGTCTCAATTTGAAATATTGGTCGATATGCACTAGGCCTACTCCCCAAAAAGTTGTCCCGATGAATACCCAGAAACAATGAAAGGGTATTTTGAAAGTACACCCGTTCTTGGATGGTAATTTACTTCAAATTTGATATTTCTGACATGCTTTCATTAAAGGCAGTGGATCTCTTTTGCGTGCCTAAAAATTAACATTGTGTAATACAATGGCATTTAGAAGAAAATGCTATCTGTGAACCTTTACCCAAATATAGGAGCTAAAAACTTAGTTTCAGTGGATTTATAGTGACCGATATACTCTGATTTGATTTGTTTTTCTCGCGAGGAAAAAATTCCTGCCATAGAACGTACACTTAACGGCTATTGTTTTTCTTTCGCATTTTTCAAATTCAAAGCAATTTCTCTCCCCCAGATTTCACAGACATGCCCTTGATTAGTAACCTAAGGGCATGGGTTATCTTTTCCAGGTCTGCGGGGATATTTGCAAATGAGATCTACTACCTTTAATCTGAGGTGAATAAATAAAGTCAAGCGGTATGTTAATCTGGAGTAATCCGTCCGAATTGCCTTCACTTTTGTGTATAGTGTCAGCAACACTCTGTCATTAATCTGCACACACTACACGATGACATGGCAAATTCATAATCAGGATGCACGAGTAACCGCCAAATGGCTTATTACGTAATCGGTATATGAACACAATTAACTCGCTGGGGCTGAAAACGAGATATCTTGGGCAAGAGACTATTTAGGATGCGTGTTACATGGAAATGATATCGTCTCTAACGTGTTGACAATCACAACAACCAGACACGTGGCCTATATAATGGATATTACAAAAATAATTCAACTTAGTTTTCGCAGGGAGGTGTAAAAAATTAGTGGAAACAGCCTTCTGTCTTTCTTTATTCGCCAAGCTCCTAAATAGTTATGACTTAATCCGCAACTGTTAGCGGAGCGGTTTAAACAAAGGACATCATGAATATTCAGAGTTGAAACTCCACTCATGTGTAAGATGGTATCTTGGCGCATTACTGTTCGCTGTCCATTTCCATGATTTCCAATTCATTGTCGAATGTGTAATGAGTAGAACGAGCTAAACACAACCTCACAAAATTTCGCACTGTTTCTAAATGGAAAATTTAAAAAAAACACGATAAAGAACATACTGGGAGATCAACTTATATTAAAGATTTTATGTTATGGCTTAAATGATGGGATATTACAGGCAGGATGATCGGAAAAATCCTGAAATATTGAATTCTTGAGAGGATCTACTTTTGCGTTCACCTACGGACCCTGGCACTAAATTTCTCAGACGATTGGAGTTCTCAATTTGAAATATTGGTCGATATGCACTAGGCCTACTCCCAAAAAAGTGGTCCCGATAAATAGCCAGAAAACAATGAAAGGGTATTTTTAAAGTACACCGTTTCTTGGATGGTAATTTACTTAAAATTGGATACTTCTGACATGCTTTCTTTAATTAGAGGTGAATAAATGAAGTCAACCGGCATGTTAATCTAGAGTAATCCGTTCGAATTGCCAACACTTTTGTGTATAGTGTCAGCAACACTCTGTCATTAATCTGCACACACTACACGATGACATGGCCCATTCATAATCAGGATGCACGTGTAACCACCAAATGGCTTATTACGTAATCGGTATGTAAACACAATTAACTCGTTGGAGCTGAAAACGAGATATCTTGGGCAAGAGTCTATTTAGGATGCGTGTTATATGGAAATGAAATCGTGTCCAACGTGTGAACAATCACAACAACCAGACGTGTGGCCTTTATAATGGACATTGCAAAAATGATTCAACTTTGTTATCGCAGGGAGGTGTAAAAAAAAGGAGTGGAAACAGCCTTCGGTCTTTTTCATTCGCCAAGCTCCTAAATAGTTATGGCCTAATCCGCA
>JZLH01S0210221.1:15129-30404 GCA_001188425.1 Eucidaris tribuloides
TCAAAGTTTGAAAAATTTTTAAATTGAAGCTCCACAATGTTAGCCTATCACTTTAATAACAAACACAAGAACAAGGTATGGTAAGTCTGTGGTAAACATTCCTTTTTATCAAACTTGGAATGGGCTGGAAAACACCGCTGTTAAGACCCTGTGTATTCAAAACCAATGAAGCGAGATCTTTGAAATTTTCACAGGAACAACAAAATTAAGTGGGCTTTCTAAATATGTAAATTTCATAGAGTATAAAACTTGATCTTGGTAATTATTCTGTGGTCTATGAGGGACATTTTTCTGGGACACGCTGTACTAGAAGCTGCGAGTTATTGGGTGGGTAACATTGTAAACAAAATACGGTGGTGTATTCCAAGGTCAACAAAGAAAAAAACCTTTGCGTACAAGACGAAGCGTGAGCTGTGAGTTGTACAATTGTATAAATACTGTACACACGAACAAAATAAAATGAATTAATTACCGTGTACACTTGTCAAGATGCATGCTTGCTTGATTGTATATTGTGCGTAATTCTAATGCGTGGTCTTGTAAGAGTTCGGTATAAAATGTTCAATACTCAACAGGATGGCGCCAAAGGGGTGGTGGGGCTGGCAAAAAAAAATGCTTTTGGTCGTCGTCGGCCCGCTGTCCCCCGCTTGGGGATGCTGTTTGGCTCGAATGCGGGTAAAATTTCCCCGACAGATTTTTCGCCTCTCCTAAGATTTTACCCTGGCGCCGCCCCTGATACTCAACGAAAATTTTGCTGCCACAGGCTTAACTATGGTTAGCCTTTTGACAAGGCTCTCTAGCTGTATTACGGGGCCGGCGAGCGAAGCGAGCCTAGCCGAGCGCGCAGCCGCGCTCGCCCATAACAGCGAGAGGGCCATGTCAAAAGGCAAAACTATGGTCAGTGTTACAGCTCCATGGAATGGGATAAAATAAAACCAAATAAATAAATAAATAAATAAATAAATAAATAAATAAATAAATAAATAAATAAATAAATAAATAAATATATAAATAAATAAATAAACAGAAAAAAACTGAACATAAAAAAGAAACAAACATGGGTATACCAAAATATCCCTGAAATTGGTAGATAGTCTTTGTTGATTACTCTTTTCCTTTGCCCAAGAGTGGAAGAGCTTTGAGGGGTGGAGAGGATGTGATATCCGCGAGCCTTCACTGATTGAAATATTCGGGGAATTTTCCGCTAGTTTATTCAGCTAAAAGCTCCTGTTTCAATCTAAAACCATACCCAATTCCGTAATTTATGACAGTGGTGAGTTCAGAACCACTTTGTGGGGGTATTTTTTCCGTTTAGAGAATAAAACAAAATTGCTCTTCACTGGCATAAAAGTTGCATAAAATATAATTCTACAACATAATGTGCACGCCCTGATGACAGATGCATGTTTGTTTATTTGTTTGTATTGTTTTCATAACTTATTACAAGTCTACGTCACAAACATACTCGTGCACAAGTATACCACTGTGTGTGTGCATGCGTATATGCGTGTTTGTGTGTGTTTTGTGTGTGTGTGAGTGTGTGTGTGTGTGTATGTGTGTGTCAGAATATATGTGTGTGTGTGTGTGTGTGTGTGTGTGTGTGTGTGTGTGTGTGTGTGTGTGTGCGTGTTATGTGTGTGTGCGTGTGTGTGTGTGTGTGTGTGTGGTTGTGTGTATGACTTGTGTGTATGTGTGTGAATATATACATGTATATAGATGTGTGTGTGTGTATGTGTGTTTGTGTGTGTGAGTGCGTTTGTGTGTATGTGGGTGTGTGTGTGTTTTGTGTGTGTACATGTCTGTGTGTGTAACCCTTATAAAAATGAAACATCTTAAACAATGGGAATACCATGGTAGTACCATGGTATTGACCAAAATACCATGGTATATTGGTCAAAACCATGGTATTACCATGGTTCATTTTTGTAAGGGAAGTGTGTGTATGTATGTGTGTGTGAGTGTTTGTGTGTATGTGGGTGTGTGTGTGCGTTTTGTGCGTGTGTGTGTGTGTGTGTGTGTGTGACATGCCCCGACTCATCAACCAATTAAGACGATCCAGGATTATATTGACGTAGACCTAATGGCCTCATCAGCCTCCTTTCACCGCATACAAATTTCTATAAAGCCGTAAACACAGACCGAATGAAGAATAGCTATCTTTTCTTTGATTAATCGGGGAAGACTTTGTATTTTGTCAGTAATGGGGACCAGGGGCCTGTTTCATAAAGCTGTTCGTAAGTTACGAGTGACTTTACGAACGACTGGTGACCAGTTCTTGTGCTAAATTTAATGATTAAGAATGACTAGTGTAGCACCCAAGAACACGTTCCAGTCTTTCGTAAAGTAACTTTACGAACAGCTTTATGAAACAGGCCCCAAGTTACATCCTCTGAATAAGCTGAATGGATTAATGAATAAATAGCTGATAAACCGTAATTGTACCTCCATCTAAACACTATACATTATGGAAGTCATGTTTAAAAGAAAGTCAAACTTTGATATCTGACCGTTATGGTAGTGTTTGTTTGGGAAAATAAACACCCTAGAACACGTAACTTTACATTATGCTATGATATCAAGATATGTACAGATAAATATTTGCACATGAATTATTTTCTTGTGAATACACAATCTGAAACACACTATTCCATATTGGGATAAATTGAAAATTTGTCCCCTTTAAAGGCACTGTATAACAATGTTCCAGTTTAAAAAATCTGATCTACATATTCCCCATGCTACTTTTTTAAGGTGTTCTTTTTTTGCTTACAGTCTACAAAATGAAGCCCTGAAAAAAATTGCAGTGTTAAAACAATCGAGTTAAGTGCTTTACAAAAAGTGAAAATCATTGAGAGACCATTCCAGCTTTTCTCCATAGACTGCTGTGTTGCAGAATTTCCTATCGCCCGATATAAAATTAATGTGCCAATTTGTATCTGCACATATTGTAATAGTGACAGCATAACTGTCCAAACTGTTGTGTTCTAGGGTGTTTATTTGTCCATTCAAACACTGTCAGATATGTCAGATAGCAAAGTTCGACAATTTTTTAAAGGAAGTGTATATATACCCCGCAGCTGGCGACAGAAAACAATTTTTTCATTCGATACCCCTATGCCATTAGCCAATCAGAAGGAGTCTTACATGGACGTGTTACTCCCACGCACATTACGTATGCGGGTTTAAACTTCATGGCGCTTGTACGTGCGTCAACGCCAGCTGCCTTACCTTACATGTACATGGCATTGATCGCGAGGAAGCGGCCCGGGGGAAGCGGCTCCAAAAATGCCCGCAAATGGCGTCAGATTCGAATCGGTAAGTTTGTTTACTTTTCATTTGTTTCGCCATTTTATTATTATTCTATTGTACATTAAATTGACATACTATAACAGCATTCCGAAGCAAATTTGTTGGTGTATAATGGCAAGCAAGAGTGACTTAGTCCCGCGTGCTGTGATTTACGTATGCTACAGATACCCCGAAATTTGTCACTATCCTTGCGGATTAGTCATGGGGTGTCTATTAATGTCAGAATCAAATGACAACTTAAAACATGAAATCTCCAAAGAATCTATTTACTGTGGGTGATTAGACAAAATTAATCTACACAAAAAATGACAGCTGGTGACATCGGGAGAAGTCATCGCAGGTTGAGACGAAATGCGGTTACGCAGTGTTTTATTTTCCTTGCATTCCCCGCAATTCTCCCTATCGCATATAGCTTTCCGAATCTGAACGCATGTGGCGCTCTAATTTTTTTTTTACCCGTAATTCTTGGGAAATAAACTTCAGGTTTACGCAAGCGCGATACACATCAAACGCTAAAGTACTCGTGGATCATGTCAAATCTTTTTTTATAATCTCACAAATAATATTTTTTCAAGTCCTTCATCCGAGTCACAACCCTTTCATTTCAACCCTACATCGGCCGTGCTCACACTCCAACGTTTGCGCTTCGACTCGGCGTGTGCGTGGTCGCATTCCTTCCTCTCGCACGGGGTAAATATTAGCGGCTTTCCTGGCAAGAGTTTTGAGTTCATTCCTTCGTTTACTGGTCATTGGAATATTTCTTTCATTAAGAAAGTCCTTTAATCGCGACTCAGATATTCTCCAAAATTGGTCATCAGATCAATCCATGTTTGCCTGGGTACGAGGTGTTAATATTATGAATTTGATGAGGTTCAAAATGACGTGTTTTGTGCGTTTGAATGTACAATTTACCAGAACCGGAAGTATGCATCCCAAGAGCGATCGATCAGATATCGGTATCGCGAGGTGATATCGCCTGATATCGGCTATATGCGATAGGGAGAATTTTGGGACCACAACGGAAAATTTGAGTTACAGTTAACAACAGCGGGTAACCCTGTGATAATTTTTTTTCTTGGGTAACCCGCTTCGTTGTAAAGTGCGTCATAAACGTACCATTGCGCGATCCGCTGCGGGATGAATATTAACAGTCTTGTTAGTTACGAGTTGCCTGGCAATATTTTTGATGTTTAAACTTCATTCCTATAACCAAAGTCTTAGATTTTCCTTTCTATATTGTATCATCAGACTGCAGATTGTTTGATGGCAGACGTTCCACCCATCCTATCCATCACGATGAGTCAGGCCCATGTTCCCGCGTTCAGCCAATATGTACATTGGAGTCTGTTGGGTGCTCACGAGTTTACCAAAACGAAACATTGAACGCAGTGTTCCGGGAAGAAGAAGAGCCAAAGTCTAGATTAAATGGGAAAATGGTGTTACTCTTGTACCACCTCATGTGTCACTTTTAATTCGAATGGTGCGGTAAACATGGTAAAAGGCATTATGTTTCGGATTAGTCGTCCATTTATCTGTTCGGCTATTGGTGAAAAACAACAAAACGAAAAATTGTACAGAAACAAGGACTAAGGGTGAAACAAAAGGGCAGAACACAAACCTTATACTTTGGACCAAATCTTTGAATGGTGAGGGGTCATACGTCAATGAACTAATTTTCACAAATGTCCTTCACCTGTAACTATGTGGGTGAATTGTTTATGATTATACAGTGTGTCTCAAAAATAATTGAGCAAGTCAAAAGTACCCTCTTAGGTAATGATAAGAACATTTATGTGACGTCATGCCTATATCACCATCAAGGGCACAGTCTTAGCTTTCAAATGCCGTTTGTTCTGTTCAGTTTGCTTGTTTTAATCCTGAGATATGTTTAGTTTAACACGAAAGGGTAAAATCGCAAATGTGCCACTTTTACTACAGCCAATAATAGCATCAGGCCCTCTTCCCGTAAAAATGACACAATTGTGATTCCGCCGTTTTATATTTTACAAGATATCTCGAAGCAAATTCAACAAAACAAACAGCATCTTAAAGCTAAGAATTTCCCTTAATGTTGAAGTAAACATGTGTCACAGCAGTATTTCTAACTGTCAAAGAGGGCGCTTTTCCCTTGAACAATTTTTGTGACGTGTTGCAGCATGTCTCAAAAAATTGCAAGTGAAAAGCGCCCTCTTCGGCAATGAGACAATACCCTGGTGACATGATGCTTACATCACCGTCAGAAGCGAAGTTTTAGCTTTCAAATGCCATTTGTTTTGTTCAATTTGCTTGTTTCAATCTCAAGATATAATGTAAAGAACAGAATGGTGGAATCACAATTGTGTCAATTTTACAAGGGATTGTAGTAAAAACGGCACAATTGCAATTTTACCCTTTCTTATTTAATTAACATATCTCAAGATTAAGACAAGCGAATTGAACCAAAAGCTAAGACTATGCTCCTGACAATGATGTAAACATCACGTCACGAGAGTATTTTCTATTTGCCAAAGAGGGTGGTTTTCACTTGCACAGTTTTTTGAGACACACTTTAAATTGGTGATATGAACTGAGAACTTTTTATTCAGACATATGAGTTTTCTACCAATACGTCTGCGTTTTTATGAATATTAATGGAGTAGAAAAGTCTTGAAACAGAGGAGTCCTAGAATAAAGTGCACTATAACCTTTTTTCAGAAATAAATCGAACTTTTTGGGAAATATGTATTTCTATCTTTAATTTGTGCTGCAGTATAGTGAAAATGATATTTAAAAAGAAGAAATTTAGTGTGAGGCGCACTCCCAACTTCTTTTCAGAAAGTCTGTTTTAAAGTATTTATAAATACAATTTGATAGATAGATGATGTTCAATCAAAAGAATCTTGCAGCGAAGTGAACTCGGAACTTTTTTCAAAAATGAAAAAGGACCTTTTTGTTTGGAAATGTCTTTTTGCATCTATAAGCAAGTGATAAGTCTATTTTGAAGTATTTATGGGTATAATTAAGTAAAACAGTCTTCAAACAAAAGATTGTTAGAGTGAGGCACAGTCAGAACGTTTTTCAAAACTGTATTTTTCTTTTCGCAAAGTCCGTGTTGAAGTACTTATGACAACAGTGTTATAGAATCGTCTTCCAACAGAAGAATCTTCAAATGTACTTACAACTGTTTTCAAAGCTGGAAACCAGCTTTTTCGGGTATGTCTTACAAGTTTGGTTAGTTTTTTTGAAATTATATTTCACTATTTGGCAGACAAATGTTTTCTGGTTTAAAGACACTGTATAACAATGTTTCCAGTTTAAAAAAATCTGAGCTACATGATTCCGCATGCTACTAGTGTCTTTAATACAGTCTAAAAATGAAGCCCTGAAAAAATTGCAATGTAAAACAATCATTAAGTTCTTTAAAAAAGTGAAAATCATTGAGAGACCATTCCAGCTTTTCTCCATAGACTGCTGTGTTGCAGAACTTCCTATCGCCCGATATAAAATTAATGTGCCAATTTGTATCTGCACATATTGTACTAGTGCCAGCATAACTGTCCAAACTTTTGTGTTCTATAGGGTGTTTATTTGTCCATTCAAACAATGTCAGATAGCAAAGTTCGACAATTTTTTTAAACAGGTCTTCCACAGTGTTATATAGTGTCTTTAAGAGTCTATCCATTTGTCATCCGTCACACTTTTTTGATAGATTCCAATTAATTTCTTAACATTAATTTTGTAGGATTAACAGGTTAAACTTAAGTTAATAGGCGTTAGATCACTGAACTATAAGAGGCTGAGAAAAGTTATAAAAAAGAAACGCTTTTCAAGTGACATGGACAGAATCTGAGACATAGGAGATCATTTTCTGTTAAAAGAAAATACTCGTACAGTTGTCTATCTTTTTTTTAAAACTTTCTAGATTATAACATGCATTGCTTTCCAATTTAAGATATTGTATTTTATCAGTCGTAGAGTAAGTTACAAGTCCTTGTAGGTCAAATTTACGGTTACGTTATATTTTGTCATCAAGCTATTTGTAAACGTATGTAAATTTACATTATCTTCGAAGAAACAGTTCAGTTCATATTGCATATTCATTGGCATTAAACTTTTGAGATACATGCATTGACAATAAATGTCTCATGTGTTAAATTCTTGTAAGTCATTTGTCTTTCCGAATCCTCAATGCAATCTTCATTGATCTACAAACATACAATTCATTTGTCTAGGTTTATCAATCTAACGTATTGTCGTTGTGCACTGACCGCACCATTTGCTCATAGTGTAATGTTCCGTGACTTGCTAAACCTACTTAATTCCAATTTTCTCGCAAATTCACCTAAACTTCAGAGAACAGATTACAAAATTAAGGAAAACTGGATTACCGAGTAGTATAATTCAGGGAAGCTTTTGCTTTACTTGCTTAAAAAATAAATTGCTGCTAACTTGGTAAGGTTATATGTACAACACGGCCGTAGGGAATGTTGGTGAGAGCATGTAAATTGACAAATGAAATATATCTTTAAGTCGTTTACTACGAAAAACATCCTTTCATTTGGGTAAAGTCATATATCAGAGAATGTAATCATTCAAAATTTGTCTGACACAGAAAAAGGGCATATATGTTTGTGTGTGTGCATGTGTGCTTGTTTGTGTGTGCGTAGGTGTTTGTTGTTTGTTTGTGTGTTTGTGTGTTTGTGTGTGCGTGCGTGCGTGCGTGCGTGTGTGTGTGTGTGTGTGTGTGTGTGTGATGGTGTGTGTGTGTGTGTGTGTGTGTGTGTGTGTGTGGTGTGTGTGTGTGTGAGTGTGTGTGTGTGTGTGTGTGTGTGTGTGTGTGTGTGTGTGTGTGTGTGTGTGTGTGTGTGTGTGTGTGTGTGTGTGTGTGTGTGTGTGTGTGTGTGTGTGTGTGTGTGTGTGTGTGTGTGTGTGTGTGTGTGTGTGTGTGAAGTGGTGGGGTGGGATGTGTGTGTGTGTGTGTGTGTGTGTGTGTGTGTGAAGTGGTGGGGTGGGATGGGGGAGAAGAAGTGATTGCTCTATCTTGTTTAATCCCAAAGTTATTTGTGAGAAGGAAATACAAAGGAATCAGCAGTTTGGAATAGGGGTAATTTCTTTAGGGGCAATCAAGCAGACCATGCGGGGCTTTTTTGTGCCAATGATTAATTATTTTTTGTTTGTATTTCTTTGTTGTTTTTCCCAGCTGACAAACAAAAGGTACTATTTATCTTAAATCATGATATTGTATGCCAATTTTTAAAAGATACGAATGAGAGGGAGAAGAGGGGATGTATTGATTTTTATTACACGGTATTTTTTTTGGGGGGGGGTAAATATAGGATACAAGCAGTGCGTAGTCTTTCTTTTTATTAGCTGGAGACAGAAAATTATTTCCCCGGGGAGCCCATCAATTTATTGATGAACAGATAGAAAAGAACATCAGCTGGAAACAGAATAAACTTATTTGTTTGGGGTATTTTTGTTTTTGTTTTTTCTTGTCCATCTGGGAATAGACATGATACACAGTATTAATATTTGGTAAAAACGGCAATTTATGTGTAATGTATTAAATAAAAAAAATACATTCGTAAACAGCGGTTGGCCTTACATAATCATCATTATCATCATCAACAATAATATTAATTTTACAACCCATTTCAAATCCACCAAAAATGAATCTTGTCCGGTAACAACAGTATAGTACTATAAATATCACTGAAGATTATTAATACCCCCACCCCATCACGTCCCTGATTTTTTGCCATAGTATGCCATTATCATAGCAACGGAATTTCCGACATATTCGAAAAATATGTCTTGCCTATTTTCAACCCAAGACCAATGTGTGTGCCAAATTTCATGAGAACTGGTCAAAACTGGGGGAAATAGTTCCATCCTCAGGACTCTTACATAATTTTATTGATGAAATATGTCGTTACCATGACAACACAATTTCTTACACATTCGAAATATGTATCTTGCACATCTTCGCTCTAAGACCAATGTGTGTGCCAAATTTCATGAGCATTGGTAAAAAACTAAGGAAGTGGTTTGAACCGCTATGGTTTTACCTCTTTTTTGCCATAATATGCCGTTACCATGGTAACGCAATTTCTGGCACATTCGGAAATTGGGTCTGGCACATCTTCGCCCCAAGACTATATGTGTGTGGCAAATTTTATTAGCATTGGTCAAAAACTGAGGAAGTAGTGTGATCCGCAAGAATTGGACAGACCCCCCGACCGTACGCTGATTCCAATACCCCTTTCAAACTTCGTTTGGCGGAGGTATAATTAATATTAAATTCCAAAGACATTAAATACATGCTGACGGTAAATTTATATTCTCAACGTAAAATTAAAATTTCACTCAAATGGGAGATGTACTCTACTGAATCATTCAGAGGCGTCGATCCTGTTTTTCATGGGGAGGGGCGATCCGCCCCCCCCCCATGAAAATATTGGGGGCAAACATATTGATTTCGCCCCCCCCCCCAATAATTTTGGCAACTGAAAAAAAAATCATAATATGCATTGCAAATATATGTTTTGAAAAGCATTGGAAACCAATTAAACACGGCATAAAAATACTGTTAAACATACGAAATTGTCATTTTTCGGTGCGCTTTGCGCGCAAAACTTTGCTTTACGATTTGGCGCGCAGAGCGCGCCGAAAATTTTGGGCATTTTTTTCACTTTTGCCCCCCCCCCCCAATCCGATATATGGATCGACGCCCCTGGAATCATTAATGCACTGACGGAGAAGACACCCCCCTCTCCCTCCCCCCCCCCAAAAAAAAACGAAAAGAAAAAAACGAATAAAATCACAAAACAGCTTGTAGTCTTGTTACTTTAACTGTCAGAATCGCAAAAGACCTCAAATCTTCCCTACGATGGGGGAGGGGGTTCGTAGCCCACCATTATCACTCCGTTCCAGCTAACGACGCCTGTGATCCACTCAATATCGTTATCAACCCTCTGCTGGTTATAGAATGCCAAAATATTCGTTCAATAACCCACAACGGTCAAAACTTGTTTTGTTACCATGGAAACGGACTGACCAATCGAATTGATCGTTACAAAGTACATACGGCTACGCAGTGGTTTTTTTTCTTGCATTCCCCGCAATTTTGGGATCGCAATGGAATATTTGATGTACAGTTCACAACAGTGGGGAACTCTAGTGACAAAATTCTTCTTGTGTTACCCACTGTGGGGTATGCTACGTCGAAAACCTACCATTGCGTCACCCGCTGCGGGGTGAATATCAACAGTCTTTTTTAAATGGGTCTTCCACAGTGTTATATAGTGTCTTTAATTTTCACTTATTCAAAGCATTTTTTCAGGGCTTCATTTTGAGACCTTATAAGAAACACCGGCAGTATGAAGGATCCTTTTTGCTCAGATTTTGTTTTAAGTGGAAACATTATGTTAACTGATGTCTTTAAGATTGACCGTTTCGAATTCTTTTTGAGTTGAGGACGCAAGTTATATCACATCATCAATACAGATGAACTGTCATGCTTTACAGTGTGTTCCATACATCGTCCAATTGGGGAAAAAAATTTAAGACAATTAAGTTTCTAAAAATGTGTGTGTATTTGGCATCATATAAAAGGAGAATAAATTTTCTTTCTGATAAAGTTAATCCCATCTAATTGACTTTTATAAATCAAAAGTTATGATTACTTTTGTGCAGCCAGGCAAAATCACATTTGTTCGAATTCTGTGTATTGGTCATAATGATAACTGAATTGGTGGTAATGTTGCTTACGGAACACATTGAAAATTGACTTACAAAATGAAGTAATAACATATGCATTTTGTTTTTCAACTTTGTGTTTATTTATGATAATCTAGCAAATAAGAACCTAAATACAAATAACCCTTACTCAGCATTGAAATGATATGCACATGTTCATGTCTTCTGTTTACCAGACTACATTCACACCGACATCATGATGATCTGCACATCTTATTCATTTTAGGCCTTTTGTAAAAATTATCCATATTTGTATTACAAATAAGAAATGAAAATATACAGTCTGAAGAATCTGTTCATTCATCTAAATTGAACAATTTACACAATACTTTCCACACTATCAGTGAGTTTGTTAATGGACAATGAAAACAATGGGCACAACCTGCATGTAAGGAACACACAGAGTACGGGGACAATTAAACGCGATTTTGCGTCAGTGCAGAAAATTCAACATTTCACGATTGACGCAACCAAATGAAATGAAATAAATTGTATTGGAATAAATGGTCTTTAACGTTATGGCAATACCCAACATAACTATCCTAACTATCATTTTGCCAACGTCAAAATATATGAAACGTGGAATAAGTTATGCTAACACGGCAAACGGTGATGTGAATTCCAGTAGATTTATTACACACAGTTCCATGAAACATCTAATAAAAGATACGTTTATAATTGGAGCGCGAGTACCATGCGAACTTACCTAGATTAAAGACATAATTTAACATTGATAAGCTTCAGTTTGAAAAATTGTCAACCGTTGATATCTGAGCATCATATTTCTACTTGAAATGACAAATAAACACCACAGAATACAAAACTTTGGAAAGCTATACTCCCACTTGCAAGATGTGCATGGACAAATGTCGGACTTATGATTCAAGCATGCCATGCACAGTTCATTTGTGATGTAACACAGAGGTATATGGGGAAAATGGGATGGCACAACTTGTTATTCCTAGATTTGCACTCCTTTCAAGCACTAAATGATCATTTTGAAATACAAAATTTTCAGGGCTTCATTTTTAGATTTATAAGAGACTATGAAGGATAATGTAGCTCAAGATTTTTAAAACTGTGAACATTGTTAAATTTTTCCTTTAAATTTGATCATTCGATCAAAATAAATAGTGACATAAAATACAGTTGAACCTTTGAAAAGAAATGTAAATAGGAATGAATTACAATTTTTGTTATTCTTTGATATGACTTATCTTCTAAGTATTGTCTTATTAAAGCAACAATTAAGTAGTTATCAAAAACGCGCTTGCTTGTAAAAACTGTGTTTAGCAAGCAAACGCGTTTTCTAAACACAATCCGTCCTATCTCTTTGTTAACATGTTTACATGCTGAACGTCGTGGTGTTCAATTTCTAAACAGTAATTGACAATAATTTAGAAAGCAGAAGGTACCATTTTTTTAAGTCTTTTGTACGACTCGGCCGGAACTCGAACCCGCGACCTTCCTATCGTGAGGCGGACGCTCTAACCACTATCCATCACGCCTAATAATTTTATTTTGTAAAGGTTGCAGCACCCCCTGATATTCTGCTCCAGATTCTGTGATATTTCTTGCGTGTTACGTTTATTTCCGCCTTAAACCAACCCGTTGGTGGGAAAGATTATCTTTTTACTTTGCTTTTCACGTTAAATTGCACCTTAAAATAGGTGCCGTTGGGATATTTTATATTTTATACACGTTTTGCATGTCACCAATTAATTTGCCCCTTAGAACAAGCCGTTGATAGGATCAATGAGTTGTTATTTTTTTGTTTCTTATCACGTTTCCAACAAATTCCTCAGCATCCGCAGAGACTCCAACTCTCCCGTTTTCGGCAGGAGATCTCCCGTTTTGAGTCCATTTTCACAAAATCTCCCGCCCTCCCGCTTGGGTTTTAATTTCTCCCGCCCTAGTTATGTTTCTCCTTTTTTTCCCGCCCAACCACCTTTTTGAAAAGAAATGAATCTGAATCAGTGGATTTGACCTCATTTAGTGTTGTCGTATGTTAAATAATAAGCCTAAGACAGCAACAGGGAGCTTCTAAAACCCTAAAAATGGCCTCCGCCCGCAAGGAAATTCTTGCTTTGCACTGGTGATGTGGGCTACGCGCACATTAAGTCAGAGTCTTCCGTTTGCTAGGGGGTCTCGGCGGGAGAATCTCCCGCTCAAGAGGTGTTTGGGGTTGGAGTCTCTGATCCGACAACACTTTGTACAGACAAAAATGAAATATTAAGATTTAAGAGCTGGGATACACCCCAGGAAAAAATAAATCTTTAGTTTCCTGGCTCGATACAAACTAGTGGCAGCGTCGTGGCTTGGATAAGACAAATGTTTCTCGACCTAGAAATATCCCGGTTCGAATCACGTCGCGATGTCTGCACATGTCCTCTCATCTGCAACACCCCTCTCCACCCAGGAGTAAAATGGGTACACGAGAGGACAAGAAATCCCGTTAGAGGCGAAGTTGGCTTCAGCGCCGTGATGGAAGCCAGGCTAATAGTGAAGGTGGTGCATCCTAGCCTTTTGACATGGCCCTCTCGCTGCAATGGGCGAGCGAAGCGAGCCAGCCGAGCGCGGCAGCGCGAGGGCCTTTTGAGATCTGCTTGGCATTCGAAAAGTAATTATTATTCATGACCACAGGAACGACCGATCTATGTTCGAATCAACCAATGAAATTGCGCGCTACGATCCCCTGTCTTGGCCTTGTCAACTATTCGGTGGGTTGAAAGAAATTCCTTCAGTGTTGGTTACTACAATACATATACCATCAAACACCAAATTAGTACACGTTCATTGTTTGAACAGAGTATTCGAAGCATTTTTCTTTACGTTTTGTTTCGTAAGGTCCAATTTAGCGTGCAAAAATCTGCGTTTGTGAATTATTACGCCTAATGGAAAAGTGAACGCTTCCCGGATCGTTTCGTGTTACAGCAACAGTTTGTACGAACAGGGTCCTAGTATGATTGCATATTCAACGTAGGATCAAGTAGACAGACACGCTGATTGGATGATTTTTGCTACCCAAAATAGGGTAGCAAAATTCGGTAATTCAAAGGGCTAACATAAGAATTGGAATCAGATCTCAAAAGGCCTTCGCGCTGCGCGATCGGCTGGGCTCGCTTCGCTTGCCCGTAATACAGCGAGAGGGCCTTGTCAAAAGGCTAGGTGCATCCCTGTGCAGGTGATGGTCCGATGATCAGGGAGGGTAAAGTTGTGAGAGAGTGGACTTTAAGGGGAATGAAACCCAGACATCTTACTGAATTCAGAGATTACAGAACAATACAAGATGGAAAATAGTGAAAGTTTGAGCAAATTTGGTTGAACGGTTCAAGAGTTATGATTGTTCAAAATTTATTTAATCCTTGTTATGAAGGATCCTTAAATTGGCAACTCTACCCACTTTTCAGATGAAAATGTGGAGAACTTCCCATTAGATTTGTACACAAATTTTCAATAATTTGCCGTTTTCTGAAGTGTCAGTTGAGAAATTGTCTAAATTCTTGCAGAAAAACATGTAGAATCATTTTTGCTAGGACATACTTGCACAACAAGCAAGAGCAAATCAGGTATTTGATAAAAAGTGAGAATAAGTGAAAATTTGTGTACAAAACCAATGGAGAGTTGTCCACACTTTCATCTAAAAAGCTGGTAGAGTTGCCAATTTAACAATCCTCCATAACAAGGATCAAATAAACTTTGAACAAACGTAACTCTTGAACCGTTCAACCAAATTTGTTCAAACTTTCACTAATTTCCTTCTTGTATTGTTCTGCAATCTCTGAACGCAGGAATGTGTCTGGGTTTCATTCCACTTTAAGGGCGCTGATCCAAGACTATAAACCACCAAATTTATACATGTATCTTTTACCTTTACCACCACTGGCTTATGCTAACGGTGCATGACGTACAAATTACGCAATACCTACTGAATTTGTACATCGTCTTCTACAGATAAGTCGATGAACTTCCCGCCTGAAATCCTCTTTAGTGCCGTAGTAAATAAATATGTTAATGAATGTATTGACACCGAAAAATGAAGAGATCACGATGAGAACGGTGGGGTTGACGCGTTTTGCGGAGGCAGATCTGTACGTCTCTAAAATCGAGAGCGGTAGAAATGCGAGAAAGAAGAAACAAGTGACAAGGAGAGGGGTACGGAGTGTGCGAAGTCGAGAGTTTGGTGGATTTTGTGGATTACCCCGCGACCATTGGGATGATTTGGTCAC
>JZLH01S0210228.1:846-13024 GCA_001188425.1 Eucidaris tribuloides
TGGCTTTTTGTGCGTCGTCAGCCACCCGAGGCTTGCATTTGTAGGTTGCTGTTGGCTGGGAAAAAATGTGTTTTGGGCCGGTAAACCATTGACCGACGGATTTCGTCCCGCTAAGATTTTACACTCGCCCACCAACCTGGTGTCTAATGTTTAAAGCCCACTCGTCACGGGTCAAACTCAACCACGAGAGGATGATAACTAGTCATTTAGCATACAGCAGAATACTCATATGTGACTGTTGCAGTGCCATTATCTACAGATAGTCAGGAGGAAAACAAATGCTCTATATTTAACCACACAACCAGGCATTTTTCTGTTGCATTATGTGGGTTAGCATTAGTGCCTTCAATTTTAAAATTAGCGTCAAAGAGCTGGCGTTTTTTCCATTCTTTCATGGGGCCAGTCGGTCCTTTAAGATATCGTAAAGTTCACACTGGCCGATCTGTAAACTTGATCAGGCCTAAGTTGGGCCTGTCGGTTTAGCTTGGCCAAGGTAATTGGGGTCAATCTACTCTGCATCGGAGTGATCGCACATTTAACGCTCTTCTCCCTATACTGAATGTTTTTTGCATAATTTTAAATTACTCGATAGGTGACCAGAACGATGTCGATCATCAGGCAGTTATGGACGGCAATATCATGTTAGATTGAGCCTGATTACCGGCCGATCGTAGACCGAAAAAGGCCAAAATTGGCTTGATCGGCGTAAATGATTTGGCAGATTCGGCCAGTCAGCTGCGACCTTAGCAAATATAGGCCTATGATTACCAAGATCACACTGCCGATGTATTCAACTCGAGCAGGCCGATCAAAGCAAATTGAGGCCTTTTCCGGTCAATAGTTCGGCCGTAATTGGGGTCAATCATCATGATCGCCGCCCTGGGGGGGGGGGGGGCCGTCGCTCTCCACACGGCCTGCCATACGGATCCACGTCCAGAAAAGCGTTGAAAAGGGTCCCTTTTCCAGCCCTCGACGTCGTCGACCGCCTTTGGAAAAAGGTAGCTTTTTCAACACCAATCGCCGGCAATCACCGCTTAGGGTAGCCTTTTCTTACCATGTCACGCATTAAGGGGTTACTAATTTGGTTATGTAGATTTACGCCATTTGGGGGTGAAAATTTGAGTAGATCTATTAAATCTCCAAAATTAACGTTTTTTAATTAGGAAAATTATAAAAGGATTATTAATTGAACCTTTTCGGGGTTCTGCAATGCGTACAGTAATATTTTAGATGAGAAGGACACTGTGGGTGTTAGAGTCAGGGGCGGCGGAACGTGTTTTCGTTTGGGGGGCAAAGACAAAAAAGGGCACTTATATGTCAAAAGGGGCATTGAGCGCATGCAGATATTTTCACCATCAGATTAGGTTTTTCAGCCTGAAGTTGCTGTTTTTTGCAGCAATGTAACTTGAACCAAACCTTTTTGAAGTGGGTTCCAATCATTAAAACATGTGAATTGTATACACATACTCCGCCGCGAGCGAGCGTAGCGAGCGAGCGGTTTGAGAAAATTTAGGTTTGCTTTGTGTTCTATTCTAACGCTAATTACAGCACTGAATTTTTATAGTGTTTTAAACAGTCACGATGAAGAATTACGTCTGTTTAGATCAAACTTTTCTGCTTTAAGTAGCTGTTTATTCGCACTTTCGCAGTCATGTAAGGAAGGGAAAGGAGATTTTTTGATCATTAAACCATGAAATATAATCTACTCCGCGAGCGAGCGTAGCGAGCGAGCGGTTTTGGAAAAATTTAGAAGTTGTAAGTTGTAAAACTCGCTTTGTGGTCTATTCTGGCGCTAATTACAACTCATTTATTTTGCAGTGTGTTAAAAAGATGAAGAACATATAGATCAAACAGATCAATGAACAAACACTTTAAGGGGGCAGAGATGATTAAACACGTAGTTTCGTTATGAATTAGTAATTCAGAATTACACAGTCATGATGCACACTGTGAATACGCTAAGTTCTGTTAAAGAAAAGGGGGCATTCTCCTCAAGAAGTGAGTTTCTTTGTGGAAGAAATGAAAAGGCGGCCGTCGGAAAGTTCCCTCACGAAAGACATTTTTATCGCTTGAAGTATACGTTTTCAAGGAAAAGGATGGAGAGGGCCCAATTTTTGCCACCCCCGAGGGCACTAAAGTGAGAGGCCAAGTGCCATTTTCCGGTACATAATGTGCCTCTTCGTTGGAAGTATTCTCTTTAATCTACGATGTGAGTCCGTGGCAAAAATACATAGAATAAACAATAACAGAAATAAAAGAAAATCACCTTCAGTGACGAATGTCCTTATTTCAAATAGGTTCCACTTCACTCAGTATGAGTACAAACCAAAAGAAGGCACATTTAACTTAAAAAGATGGCATTATTTAAGTGAAAGGGGGGCGGTAGTGGAGCAAACAGTAGGAGAGCCTGATTTTGCTACCCCAATGAGGGCATTTCTACGAGATGCAATGCCCTTTTTCTGCACAAAATGTCATTGGACATAATTTACCCGATGATGTCTTGTCTGTACTGAATACATGTCGCGCCCCGTCAGGGGCGCGCAAACAAGAAAGAAAAAGAATGAAACATGAAGAAAATATAACATAATTATAAAGGAGAATCGCCTTCAACAAAAATGAGTAGATTAAAAAAAAGTTTCATTTTACAAAGGGCACATTTCATTTTGAAAAAAGGGCACATTTTTTCCTATCCAAAATTTTTGGGGGGCAAGTGCCCCCCTGCCCCCCGGTTCCGCCGCCCCTGGGTAGAGTATTAAATTAGTTGATTTCACTGTTTACGCTTATGGTATCAAATTAGTGGGATTTCCAGTTCACGCCACTCAGGGTATCAGAATCATGGGAGTCACGTCATTTGGGTAGCTTTTGTCATGCGTTACGCCATTTAGGGTCGCAAATTTGGTTATAGGTTACACCGTTTATGGTGCATTAAGGTTGTTGGACACGGGTGGGTAGCAGACCATGTGGAGAGTGACACCCCCCCCCCCCGGGGGGATCGGCGTCCGTCTGCCTTGATCGACATCTTTCTGGTTACCTACTCGAATATTTTGAACTTGCCAAAAACATTCGAGTAGGGAGCCAGAGCGTTGTCGATCACCCTGATCAAGGTAGATTGACCGTCCCCGACTACCTTGTCGAGCTTGACCAACCAGGCTCAAAATAATATTGGCGAGATCGGGCCTGATCGAGCTGACAGATCGGCAGTGTGAAACTGCATTTTTTTTTTCGTGTTTTATGCTAACATAACACCCTACGCGCATAACGCAGCATCTAACTACACTACAGGAAATTTGACGAACTTTAGTGGCAAATCCAATATATTTCTACGAGGGTGGGGGGGGGGGGCTGTTTGGTAGGCTCCTTTTTTTTCTCGTTTCGCTTCCCAGAAAGGGGGGGGGGGGCATATGCCCAAACTTGATCCACCACTGCACTTCACGGTCGGGATTTAAGTTGGCGTAAGCGGATAGGGTTGACACGTTCGGTCTAGGTTATTATTATTACGGTGTGGGTTAGACTTCGGGGATAATTTTCGGATTAAGGGGCTATAGTTTTAACCCTTTACACACTGAATGTATTCTTTTCATATTTTCTTTGAAATATGCTTTTCTTATTGCTTATGTGATTTAAGACACTATAGCCTAGCTATTTTTAGTGTCCCCTGTACAAAGATGAGGGAGAGAAGTAATTATTATGATTGTTCGAGCTTATTACACATAGGTCTAATGTGCACACAAACAAAAAGCGTTCAAAGGGTGGGTTAAAGTTTTAGAATTAGGGTAAGCTCCGCAGGTAGCCTAGCCTAGTTGAAGGCAACGGGAGGGGGCAGTCCTGACCCACCCCCAACCCGCCTTCTCAGGTTGTGGACATCCACTTGTTTCTTCGCGTTTGGGTACGCTGTGTGTCTGTTTAATTAGTTTTTAATCATATTTGTGATGTTAAATTTCCCAGCACATATAAAATAATGTAGGCATAGGCCTACTTTTCTTCTGTTCATATCAGTATTCCTGTAGCCTAGGCCTACTAGAAAGCCTGACTTAGTGTTTTTTTTTCATTCTAAATCATTAACTTCTATCGATCCTTTAAAGGTATTGGCTAACATTTACCACAGTTAAAAAAAAAAATCTGAGTTAGGCCTACATGATTCCCCATGCTACCATTGTCTTTGATAAGGTCTTAAAAATGATGCCCTGAAGAAAAAAAATGTATTTCAAAATGATTATTTACTGCTTTAAAAAAAGTGAAAATCGTAAGTTGATCGGATTCACCTGCCCATTTTCTCCCATTGACTTACTGTGTGTATACCTAGGCTATTTAAACTCGCCTCGAGTTTTAATTGTTTATTCATGCATAACTTGCCATTGGCAGTGTAACTTTCCAAACTTTTTTATTCTAGGGTGTTTATTTGTCCATATGAACACTACTATGTAGTTCAGATATCAAAATTTGAAAATATTTTTAATTGAAGCTCCACAATGTTAGCCTATCACTTTAATTATAATTTATATGGAACAGTTTAATTGCCTTGATTTCTATTCCTTTATATTGGCCTTGTAAATAAACTGACAACTGAATTTCCTCAATACTATTAGTAGGCTACAGAAATAATATTCATATCATTGTCGTTGTCATTGTCATTGTCCATAGACCACGTACCTGGGAATTTCAGGGCCCTAGTTGTAGGGTGCGCACTAAACCTGCGCGAGCGTACGCGTACGCGTGTGCACCTCGCACTACAACATTAAAGACATCGGCCTACTTAGCGTTGTGCACACTGGGGTGGGGTATAAACTTGGGGCTGCATTAGTGATGCTCAAATGGACGTTTAAAAAAATTCAACTAGGTAATAGTGTTGACAATTGTTCTGTTACTGTCAAAAACTCCATAGATAAATAACACTAGTCTCTAGAGCAATTATTGTATGAAAAATCCAGTCACTGCATTGATTTCACCATTGAAGTGCATACCTTCTGCTTGTTGCATCTGCGCACAATCGTACAATTAAATTGAACAATAGTAATAAGTATTTTTCTCCTACACCCTTGTACAGGAGACACTAAAAAATAGCTAGTGTGCTAAGGTAACATCAGAAAATTACTATACCATACCGCAATAAGGAAAGCAACATTCAAACAAAATATGTGAACAATTGTCATTATTATCCCCTCGGAATAAATTCAGCGTGTAAAGAGTTAATGGCAGTTTTGAAGTTCAAGTGTTTTCAGGGCTTCAATATTACACAACACTAGAATAGCATGCTTTTACATGATTTTGTTTTTTCTTAGATTTGAGACAAGAAAAGCGTTATTGTTAAACAATATATGTACCTTTAATTTCACATAACCAGCGCGCACACCTGGCCAGCTGACGTACGCAAACGCACGCGCACGCGCGGGCGCAGGACGTGCGTAACGTGACCGTTATGCACGCGCGCGAGGCCGTAGCTAGTGCAATTAATTACGTGCGTGCGCGGCGCGTGCGCAACGTACGTAGCAATTATTCAAGCAGCTGAGAAAAGTCAAGATTTTAGACTGAAAAGTTTTGTTCAAAATATCTGTATTGAAAAGCCTTCATATCGCCCACTCAGTACAAAAGAATGTTCGTCGAGCAAACACTGAAACAGTAAGTCTTTGTAAATAAATTTTAACGGTTATCTAACGTTAGAGATAGTCAGTTGTTCAAAAGACATTGTATTTTGGTTTGTAAGAATGATTGGTGCCTCGGCTCTAGCTAGCCTAGGCTAGGCTGAGTACACGGTGACAGCATTCGAGTTTTTGTGACGAGTTGTTCTGCTCGCAAAACTGACAATTAACGTTAGATTACGTAACATGTTAACGTTAGGCCTAACTTTAGGCCTGACGTTAAGACTGGCTACGTCTAAGTTATAGTAAATGTTAGGTGATGCATATTCACATTTACACTTTGATCTCTATTCTCTACAATATTTTGAGAAGGCATCGGCGAATACACCGATAAACGTTAACCGCCAGCTACTCCATCGCTCGCCTCGGGCTCCACCCAGCCAGGTCAAGGGCCGCATTAGTCCGAAGGCTCCGGCCGTAGTATCGAGTTCGGTCGTTTTTCAGAGGTTTTTAACGGACAATTTGGACGGATATTTTACATTTACCTTTTGACTCTCCTCTATACTAAGTCCGGAATCGCTGGACCTCACGCAATACCGACGATAAATCTGTGACTGTGGTGACCCTGAATCTCGGGGGCATTCGAACGGACGGAATATGACCGATATGTCCGATTTCATACGATTTATTTCATGCACAAGTGAGAAATTATTTCCACTGGCGCAAGTTAGCTCACCTCAGTCATGCCAAACATGATTCCATCCTTATTTTATCGTCGAAATCATGAAAAATGAAAAAAACTCGCCGGAAATGTTCCTCGGGACCGCACAGTTGATGTGTTCGCTGGTGCCAAGCTATAGCCGTATATGCACACACGCGGGTGTGACTACAGCTAACTTCGGCACCAGCGAACGCATCAACTGTGCGGTCTCGAGGAACATTTCCGGCGGGTTTTTTATCATTTTTCATGATTTCGACGATAAAATAAGGATGGAATCATGTTTGGCATGACTGAGGTGAGCTAACTTGCGCCAGTGGAATAATTTCTCACTTGTGCATGTAATAAATCGTATGAAATCGGTCATTTTCCGTCCGTTCGAGTGCCCCCGAGATTCGGGGTCACCACAGGATTTATCGTCGGTATTGCGTGAGGTCCAGCGATTCCGGACTTAGTATAGAGGAGAGTCAAAAGGTAAATGTAAAATATCCGTCCAAATTGTCCCTTAAAAACCTCTGAAAAACGACCGAACTCGATACAAAGGCCGGAGCCTTCGGACTAGGGCCGCATCCGACCCGGGGATCCGACTGGGTAGCCCGCGACAGCCCCCACGCTGGGGCGTTCGCTTGTGCGGAATTACACTTGCACAGTCAGTGGAGAGCAGTGTTGACTGCTGACTTGTGTAAAAAAGTTTTTAGATAAAATAAAATAGAGTTTCTACTGTATTGGCCTAGATCTATTTTATGAAGTTTTTAAATCTCCGTCCCGAAAATAGTGAAACCGAGCGTCGGCCGTCGCCGTAAATAAATAGACAGTCTGCAAGTACATGTACGTTACTTACACCAAGATATGGCGAAAAATTGCAGCGAAATAGGTCTACTCTCTGAATCTAACGTTAGTCTAACGTATCTACGATCTAACGTTAGATCTAGTTAAAAAGTAGTAACAAAAGTTAGATCTAACGGTTAGATCTGTAGACCTCGGACTGTCTACAGTCTACATCTGACTGGATGAATGAGCACGACTGTAGTCTGTACGTACTCGCGTCACATATCCTGCTGACTGCTGTCTATATCTGCCGAGATAAAATCTTGTTCCCAGTCAAGACCTTCAGTCTGTCCGAAAGCTCAGCCTGCGATCTTGAAAACCGTGGGTTTTGCCAGTCTTAGCAGAATATCCGACGACGAAACAGGTTGATCTTCATTCTTCAGCGGATTAAGCAGTACGATCAGTGGAGCAAGATTTCATCTCGGTGGAACATTCGAAGACTCGGGCAACACACTGGGCAAATCTTTTATACTACCGATAACTTATTATACTGTAATGATGGGAGTAGCCGAAAAGTCGCTCGGGGGTTGGGGGGGGGGGATAGCAGCGAAATTGTCCTAGGTCCATAATTTTTCACGGTCAGCCCATCAGCCGAAAAATCGCTCGGGGGGGGGGGAGAGAAATTGCAAGGCCAAACAAAAGTTTTACACTGCCAAATGTTCCCGACAGCGACTGGAAACTCGTTATTTATTCCGTCTGTGCCGGAAATTTATAACACCTCCCTTAAAGGCAAGGTCCACCCCGACATTAAGTTGGTTTTAATTAAAGCAGAGAAACGAGAGAAACATATTAATGAAAGTTTGGCGAAAATCCACCAAAGAATAGCGGAGTTATGACGTTTCAAAGGTTTCAATTTGTGACGTCACAAACAAGCAGCTCCCCATATGTCATGTGATATCAATTTCATAAGTTGCCACTTTTTATTGGTTCATGATAAATAAATGTTTTTTTCTTCATAGAAACATGTATGAAATAATTTTTCTAATTATATAATGAATGCACAGGTAAAATAATTTTCAATTTTCTGAGAAAATGGCACTTTATGGAATTTATATTGCATGACAGTGGTGAAGCTGCTCGCATGTGACGTCATAAATTTAAAACTTTGAAACGTCATAACTCTCTTATTCTTTGGTGGATTTTCGCCAAACCTTCATCAATGGGTTTGTCTCATTTTTCTGCTTTCATTAAAATCAACTTGACATCAGGGTGAACCTTGCCTTTAAATTTTTTTTTTTCATGCAGTCATATTTCATCAATATTGTGTAATATGTGGGATTCTAAAGTAATTGGCAAAGTCTAGGACCATAGGCGTATCCAGGACTTTTTAAGAGGATGTTCTGAGATGAAAATCGATCGACCAGCAAACAAGAAAACAAATTCCGTTTAATCATGTTAGTATTTTGGTTACTGTGAGCTGTAATAGGCTGTTCCAGGGGACAATTGCTGAACTTTTCGATCAAATATGTATTTTTTTCCATTTAATTTTATTTCGATTTATTAGAAAAAGCACTGAACAAAGCTGTACGAAGACTGATATACACGGCAGTTTACAAATCAAAGTTATTTACAAATAACAATAGTTTATGGTATTGCTCATACATTTCATTACGTAAACAGGTAATGAAAGTGAGTTGCACACAATTTTGAGATTTTTTTTACTGCATTTAAAACAACTGACGTTGCGGAGAATTAGTTATAAAAAAACGTACAATTTAAACTTGGAGATGATTTGTAATAAGAAATTAATACCAGTTTCAGTGTAAATGATAAAATGTGTCGACAGAAGTGTGTCCTTAAAAACACACACACATAAACAACGACATACACAACACGCCAACAAACGTATCTTCTCATGTCTGTGTGTGAATCAAATGCCTGGTATTCCTTTTATTCATATTTCTATTTTCTGATAGAAACTGTCCTCTAGAATTCGAGGATGGTACTGATCCACCTTGACACAGCGTAACGATTGTGTAACTACACGTATACATCATGGCCGGATCCAGACATCGTTGCCATGCCAACACAAGCCAGGAAACTTCCCGTGATCCACTTCCAATGGATGAACAAACTGAGACAGACACGAACAGTCCAATATGCCGAATTCAGAATAGTAAGTGTAAATATTGCTTGACATGATGTTAATGGGATGATTCAAGTTAAAATATGATCTGTTTTACTTACATGTTTGGCGAGTGATTGTAGATTTCATGAATCCATTGCCCCATCTTTTCACTTGTAGTTGTAGGAACATATTGCAAAAATCTGACCATGTGTCATTTTGGAGTTCTACGTACATGTAAGTTTTGGTACAAAGTTTTGAATCGTGAAATTGTGAACTAATGCAAGTGCCAGATACATAATTCTCATGATTACTAAACCATGGTTAAAACGATTTGCATGTAGTGATCTCTATTTTTTAACAGAAACTTTCTTCATTTCGTTTATAAAATTGAATGTATCTTAATTCATAGTAAAATAAATTTCACCTTGTGAAAGTGAGAGAAACGTCTTTGAAATAAAACACATTACGGACAGGACATTTGCCATTAATGCTTGTCAATGTAATACAATAGGTAAAGAAGGTTAAACATATATAAGCTTTTGCACTATGTTAGCATTTTTTTCATTAAAGTAACTCCGTCATTTTCTTATTTTACCAAGAAATAGTATTAGTAAGATTGCCCTTCTTAGCCTGCAACTACACAATGTGGGTAGTCGAAGTCAAAGACGCTGTATTGATCCTTGTAGAATAGAGAGTAGCCTATTCATTTGTATACATGCACCATGCTTAACTCTGTTAAAGATAAAATTTTGATTCAAACATCCTGTATTGAAATCTTTGTTCTTACAGATTCTGTTCAAAATTCTCCCCGGCAAAATAATGTAAACGAAGATGGTCATATCAAAACTCGAAGAGGTCGTCCGAGAAAATCAGCGCGAAAACGACTTCGATTCCATTCCAACTGTGATTGCGAACCTACCGAGCAACGTCGCAAGTTTGAAGGTTATACTGTAAAAAATTTGAAATCACCAACAAGTAAAACAGAAGATCTGTTGATACCTTCGAGAGAATCAAACGAACCACGAAGACTTTCTGGTTGTAATACAGATTATGATGAAAATCACGAATTGGAATGTATGATTGCCGTTAATCCTTGTAAATCAGATGGAACTCAGAACAAATGTTTCATGAAGTCAGACTGTACGTTAGATTCCACGATCGATCCTAATCGAACTCATCAAGATTGCAGCACGTCAGATTCGTCGAAAGAGATCTATGAAACAGCTGATTCTTCATCGGATGATAGCGGTCACGCATCCGACACATCAGCTGACCTTCGCCGCGAGATATCGTCCTCTTCCCACTTGACTGACAGCCACATGCCCAATCTAGAGCCTTACGATGGAGGCGAGCAGTCGGTGTCGTCGTCCAGTGGCTGTGCTTCCGATTCGTCGTTGGGGTTTAGTCAAAACACGGACGAGGTAGCTTCTGGTGAAAACACTTGTGATTTGGACTGTGCAGAAAGCGAAAATAACGAAACAGCTGTCGCGGAAACCCACGTCAGGGGCGATGCCTTTGATCGTCCACCTAATTTGCCCATTTCTTCGGCTGATGCTGTTGAATCTTTGGCCCAATATTCATACGTTTCTCCAGCTGTTATGGCGTCACCTGAACAGCATGTTCCTTTTCAAAGGTCAATATCAGAAGAAAATTGTAATTCCTTAAATTGCGTTAGTAATCTTGATTGTAGCAATGATGTGAGAGGTAACAAAATTCCAAAATTGTCACCTTATGAACACCGTGATGGAAATGCTGTCAACTTTGAGGATGAAAACGGTGGGGGTAAAAGATCTCGGGAAGACCAGGTTGCATTCGGTAGCAACGATGTGGACTTGCCTGAAATGTGTGCGACAACTTCAAGTGAAAGTAACATTCAATTCGGAAATAACGTATTGTCAGTTGATAGAAACTTGTGTCAACAACCTAAGAATGAATGTATAGACAAAACAGAAACGGTTGGCGCCGAAATTTGTCGCAGACCGACGAATTTCGGTCTACCTGATGAGGAATTAACATCACCAACGTCAACAACATTGGAGACGTACGAGAGGTTTGAAGCGCCTTCTGCTCAACTCACCGATTCCGGAAGAAATATGCTAGCTAATGCCGAAGTGATAGAGAGTGCGACCACTCAGCCTCTCGCGAACGCGTGTGTGGAAATTCGTAAAATGAAACTGGATCAACACCTTAATTACCAGAGATATAACTTAGACAGTCTACCCGTGTCAAATCTCGATTCAGAAGATTGGTGTCGGAAAATCAAGAAGTCAAGAAAAGGGCGTCGTTCCAATAAGTATGGCAATGGTCGAAGGGAAAGGCCGACTGATGTGTCACAAAAAACACAAGATTGGTCATTTACGAGAGAGTCTATTATCTCGTCCGTCGATTGCATGTCCGAATATGGCAATGTTTCATATGATACTGGTGCAGGAAGTGTTAGCATTCCACAGACACAAGTAATCAGTGGTCAAAGTAATTATACGAGCATGGAGATGATGAATTCGAACGATCCTGACTCATCAACGTCATATGGCCGACCAGACCAAGGAACGTATTCCGCCACTTCGTCCTACCCTTGGAGCGGGTTCAAAGACGACGCCTCGTTGCAGAGAACTGAGTACAAAAATGGATATCCCGCCCAATCGAGTGTCGATGGGCAGTACGCAAATTTTCCCATCTGCAGCAATAATTTTACCAGCAGGTCCTCGTTCAGCAACCAATACAGAAATAACTTGTACTCCGGTAATCAGCCTTCGCAATCCCAGTATTCCGGCAACCAATACTCCAGCCAGGACTATTCCAGCTCTTGTTTCCCAAACTGGGATGGTTCTAGAAACATCGGTGTCCATTCTACTGATAATGCCCGCAACCAGTTTCCTCAAACAGACCCGCATCATCATTACAAGAGCGATTACCAGTATATGCTGGAGTGTTCTCGATCATTCCTGACTGGACGCGGAGATTCTGCATCCTCGGGGAGACGTCTTT
>JZLH01S0210250.1:0-22476 GCA_001188425.1 Eucidaris tribuloides
ATTGGTAGGGCTGAGTTATGCACATTAGACTTGTACACAGAATTTTGAAATTATACTCCATTGATTAATTATGGTAATTTATGCAAATTTATCCCCCAAATACAAAATTGCTTCTTTTCCCACATTTCTTGACCGATTTTCATTCTGTTTGTTTGATCTGATAGGGCTAGGTGGGGGCTTCAAGACTTCTGCACAAAATTTTGAAATTAATCAATTATGCAAATTTAAAATTAATCAATTATGCAAATTTATGCAAATTTTTCGAAATCACAAAAAATGCTTCTTCTCCTTCATTTCTCAACCAATTTTAATTGTGATTACTTTATTTGGTAGGGCTGAGTTATACACATTAAATTTCTACACAGAATTTTGAAATTATACTCCATTAATTAATTATGGTAATTTATGCAAAATTAAAGACACTATATAACACTATGGAAGACACATTTAAAAGATTGTCGAACTTTGCTATCTGACATATCTGACAGTGTTTGAATGGACAAATAAACACCTTAGAACACAAAAGTTTGGACAGTTATGCTGTCACTAATACAATATGTGCAGATACAAATTGGCACATTAATTTCCTATCGGGTGATAGGAAATTCTGCAACACAGCAGTCTATGGGGGAAAGCTGGAATGGTCTCTCAATGATTTTTACTTTTTTAAAGCACTTACTAATCGTTTTAAACTGCAATTTTTTCAGGGCTTCATTTTTAGCTCATCCGGCCCGAAGGGCCCGATGAGCTTATGCCATGGCGTGGCGTCCGGCGTCCGTCCGTCCGTCCTTCCGTCCGTCCGTCCGTCCTTCCGTCCGTCCGTCCGTCCGTCCGTCCGTCCACACGTTTTGAAACTGCTTCTTCTTCGTCATTTCTCAACCGATTTTGATTCTGATTGTTTCAATATGATAGGGCTAGGTGGGGGATTTAAAACTTCTACACAGAATTCGTGAAATTCATTATATTTTTTAATTTATGCCAAATTTATTCGAAATCACATAAAAAATGCTTTTCTCCTTCATTCTCAAGCCGTTTTGTTTTGAGCTTTATTTTTGGTAGGGGCCTGCAGTTATGCCACATTAAACTTCTACACAGATTTTGAAATTATACTCCATTGATTAATTATGGTAATTTATGCAAATTATCCCCAAAATAACAAAAATTGCTTCTCTTTCCCACATTCTTGGACCGATTTTCATTCTGTTTGTTTGAATCTGATAGGGCTAGGTGGGGGCTTCAAGACTTCTGCCACAAAATTTTGAAAATTAATCAATATGAAATTCACTATGCACAATTTTCGAAATCATCAAACAAATGCTTCTTCTCTTCATTTCTCAACAATTTTTAATTGTGATTACTTTATTTGGTAGGGTGAGTTTGCACATTAAATTTCTACACAGCAATTTTTGAAATTATACCTCCATGTAATTAATTATCGTTAATTATGCAAATTAACCAAAAATAACCAAAAAATTGCTTCTTCTCTCACTATTCTTGACCGATTTCATTTTTTCTGACAGTGTGTTTATCTGATAGGCTAGGTGGGGGCTTCAGCTTCTACACAAAAATCTGTGGAAATTAATCCCATTTATGGTGAATTAAAATTAATATCAATTATGCAATTTATTGCAAATTTATTCAAAATCACAAAATAAATAAAAATAATGCTTCTTCTCGTATCATTTCTCAAGCCAATGTTTGATTTTGTTTGCTTTATGCTGGTAGAAGCTAAGCTTGCTACCAACTAAACTTTCCTACCCAAATTTTTAACTTGTGTCCATTAATACATTATGCGTAATTTATGCACAATTATTCCAAAATAACAAATTGTATTTCCGTTCTTATTCAATATCACAGTACCTAGATTAATTTGGTTCAGTCTTCAAATTGCTTTTTCCAACAACAAAAAGATCAGTATGGAGCCCGGAAGGATCCTGGGGATGCAATCATATAGTATAATTTCATGTAGTTATTATTATTTGTTTTTTATATTATTATTTTTTTTTTTCATGTCCCTTCCAGGCGCATGAAACTAATCGATCTTCTGTCACTCGAAGTTTTTTAATTGCATGTTCCTTCCGCGACATCAAATTTTCATCTTTTCACAGTTATAAATATTGTATCACATGAAATTTCGGATATATGATGTTGCCGAGGATGCCGCGATGCGATGACCGCCTACGTCATTGACGTTTTAGTTAGACCATGTCAGAAGATACTCGGGCTAGTGGGATATCATGCGAGCTCATTTTTGTAACGTGGAAACACTGCTTATATTCACGTGCCTTTTAAGCCAAAAATAACAAAAATTGCTTCTCTCACATTTCTGACCGATTTTTCATTCTGTTTGTTTGATCTGATAGGGCTAGGTGGGGCTTCAAGACTTCTACACAAAAATTGTGAAATATCAATTATGCAAATTTAAATAATCAATTATGCAAATTTATGCAAATTTATTCAAAATCACAAATAAAATTTTAAAAAATGCTTCTTCTCATTCATTTCTAACCAATATTTGATTAGTTGCTTTATCTATGTAGAGCTAAGCTTGGTACACTAAACTTCTACCCAGAATTTTTAACTGTTGCTCCATTAATTAATTATGGTAATTTATGCAAATTTATTCCAAAAATAACAGAAATTTATTTCTTCTTATTCATATCAAGTACCTATTAATTTGGTTCCACTTCAAATGTGCTTTTTCCAACAACAAAAATCAGTATGGAGCCCCGCGAAGGGTCCGCGGATGCAATCATATATAATTCAGTGTAGTTATTACTTATTTTTTTTATATTATTATTTTATTTTATTTTTTTCTCACTCGAATTTTTTTATATTCATGTTCCTTCCGGGACATCAAATTTTAATCTTTTCACCAGTATAAAATTGTACCACATGAAATTTCGGATATATGATGTTGCGAGATGCCGGATGAGCGCTACGTCATTGACGTTTTCTAGTTTACAAACTTTTTTTGAATAAAGGGGTTAACACAAAATAATGCCATATGCTTTTCTGAATCATAGTGGCCAAAACATAGAAGTGGTTGGATCAATCAAACATCCCAACATATCGATGACGACGTGTAGTTCCATGACATCGGTATTTGGCGGCCATCTTAGAAAAAGGCAGCCATATCCGATTTTCTTTTTAATTATCACTGTCGGCAAGGTAAAAGGTCTAAAAATCTTAACATTTAACTCAATTTTGACCCACATTCAACAAAAACTTGGCAAATATTGATGTGGTCATCTGGCAGCCATCTTGGAAACTGACTGCCATCTTGGAATTTTTGTGACCAGGATCGTTTTTTTTTTTTCTGTTTATGGGACATAATAGATAGGTTGTTGACCCCTACCAATGACCTTTGACATTTCAGTGATATTATTACCACCCAAGTTTAATCACAATTGTGCAAATGGGGGCAAAGTTATGGGACATAATAAAAACTTGCCCCCAAAATAACATTGGTCTCAAAAAGGTCGTTGACCCCGGCCAGTGACCTTTGACCTTTTGGTGACCTTCAGCCTCCTATGAGACAGCTACCACCCAAGTTTGGCCACAATTGTGCAAATGGGAGCAAAGTTATGGGACATAATAGAAACTTATTCAAAAATTAACCTGGGTTTAAAATGGTCATTGACCCCTGAAGGTGACCTTTTGACATTTATTTGACCTTCAGCTTCCTATGAGACACCTACCACCCAAGTTTGGTCACAATTGTGCAAAAAGGGCAAGGTTATGGAAAATAATAGAAACTTGCTCAAAAAAACTTAACATTGTGCTCAGAAAGGTCATTGACCCCTGCCTCTGACCTATGACCTTTTGCTGACCTTCAGCTTTCTATGAGTCTTCTTTCACTCAAGTTCAAAGTTGAAATTTTACTCGATTTTGACACGTATCCCACAAAAAACCTGGCAATTATCTCATAATGATGTCATCTGGCAGCCATTTTGGAAAATGGCTGCCATCTTGGAATTTTTCATGGCCAGGATCTTTTTCTGAAAGAGCAACCTTAACTCTACATTTGTGCCAAATTTCATGCTTGTATCATCAACTGAACGATTCTTAGGGTTATCTGCTCCACTATGAACATTGTTTTCTACTGTTGAGATTTAAAGATAAATGACATGATTGGGGGTAGTCCCCAACCTAGGGAAAGAACTATTCTAGAATCAAGTAAGCTATTCAGGGAATCTACTGCGAAAATGTTGTAGTCAAAAGTTGGCTCATTTTAAGATAATGTCCATCAGTATGCCTTGACAAATTTGTATTGTAGCCTTCTATGGGGATCAAATTTATCGTGCCGCGATAAAATTAAAATTGCTGGCCTGTTCATGCTTGATTCTCCTTAAGTAAACAAACGCAAGACAAATCCTTCTAGCGAGGTGATCCACTCCAGCTGGTGTACATTTAGTTTATCTTTCAACCAGTTTGGTTCTAAATGCATTTTTTATTTCTCCCAATCATGTCACTAAGCTTTAAGACTTATAATCAGGGATCATTTTGCTTTTGACCATAATTATGTTGACATTTATTGAAATTACAAAATAAAACTTAAAGTATTTGTGAGAGGGACAGCAGATGTTTGAGTGGTGGATTTTGAGTGGTGGTGAATAGAAAATAGGTAAGAACTATGTAATATGTTGAGAAGATGATTTTCCAATTTTGGTTTGAGATTGTTAAGAATATTACCTTAAAGGTAAATGACATGATTGGGGTAGTTCTCAACTGGGCTGAAACTACTGTAGAATCAAGTAAACTATGCAAGGATTCTTCTGTGAAAATCTTGTAGTCAAACGTAGACTCATTCTAAAATAACATTGTCAATATCACTCGTAGCACGGAAACCTGCTGTGTGGCTCTCTATGGGGCTTATTTTTTATCGTCCCTGGATAAAATGAAGATGCTCTTATGTTTATGCTTGATTCTCCTTAAGTAAACAAATTACAGACAAATCCTCCCAGGTGGGAGATCCACTCTTGCTAGTGTAAAGTTGGTATATATTTCAACTCATTTGGTTCTTGAGGCATTTTCAAGTGTTCCCAATCATGTCACTAACCTTTTTGAATTGAATTTAGTAACAACACAATTTCTATCATCATCAATCATCATCTATCAATGTTTTGCTATAATCCCTGCCTCTGGTAGATTCCTGTTTTGGGCCGACTGGGGTTCCGAGCACAAGATCGAACGTTCCTTCCTGAATGGTGCCAACAGAACAATCATCGCGCAAGAGAACGTCAAGTGGCCGAACGGTCTCGTCATCGATCTTCGAAAGAGACCTGCTCTACTGGTGCGATGCGCGTGAAGACAAGATCGCTCAGGTCGATTTCTTTGGTGGGAGAAGAAAGAAAATCTTCTCAGGAAGCCCCCACATCAGTGATCCCTTTGCCATCACTCTTCTTGGGGACTACATATACTTTACTGACAGGTATATATATGTATAGTTGCTTCAGCGATAGAACTAGTGGCGTCGTCGACATGTCGAGATAACAATATTTTGACTGAAAGACGATATGTCAACAGAGATTTTATCTTTTTCGACAACACACACAATATCAAAGTAATAAATCAGGACCTAATAATGTCATCTCGGCAGGCAGTCACTTCTCAAAGCAAGCATTTTTTTTCTTTCTCATGCTTGCAGAAGGTTATAGAAACTGAGAACCATTGTTCTGAAGAACCATTGTTACTGAAGTACAGTCTGTAGAGTGTAGATTCAGAACAAACAACATACCAAACGCAAAGCAGTAAACTACAACACTATATGCCGCTTTTGTGTCACGGTCCTCAAAGATTTCAGAATTGACGGCCAACTGGGCTCGCTGGCTGCACTAACTGCAAGGGTGTGTTCGACTGTCGTGCTGTGACCGTACCGTGGTTAAGTTCTGACCAAGGATTATGCCCCAATAGTGTACTGACGTCTGCGCACATTGCAATGACATTGCAGTACAATTTTTATGAAAATTGTTTACCTTTCTTTCGCATCGGTCCGTACAAACTTGTTGATTTATGCAAATGAAAAGCATTCGTCAATAATAGAAACATGTGCGATAATTTGCAGTGCTGCGCCGCGCCTGCATTGTGGGAAAATAACTAGTGTCTCGTTTACTGTCTTGGGCAGTATTGTCTCAGTCTCGCCTCGGTCTTGAAGGTAATTGCCTCGGTCTCGTCTCGGTCTCGAACACTAATTGTCTTGTCTCGGTCTCGTCTCGGCTGAAACTGTCTCGGACCCAACACTGTTCGTTACACTCCATATTCCCTGGACTTTACCCTAGTCTTGCTCTTACTATCACTGCTGCTTCACTACTGCCACTCGCATTCATGTTGCAAAATTTAACTTGACCACCATGGCAGTGCTAGGGTATAAGTTTAGGTAGGCGAGAATGTCAACAAACCCCACATTTCATGAATTATACTGCAAAAACCCTGTGATTTTTCTCTTTTTGTAAAATTTACATCCAGCTGTAGAGATATCAACATTTCACAAGCTTTCTCTTATTTCTCTGCAGGACATCGGATAATGGATCCATCAAGCGAATGAACAAGAAAAACACGACAGGCGTCACCAACATGCTGTCCAACATTGGACTCTCCGTGAAGGACATCCATGCTTACAGCCCCCACAGACAACCCAATAAGTATTCCAAAATTAACCCTTAAAGCCCCAGGCTAACAATGACCACAGTTTACAAAAATGTGACTACATTATCCTCCATGGCCAAGTGTCTTTTATAAGGTCTAAAAATGAAACCCTGACAAAAAGTGCATTTCAAAATGATGATTTAGTGCTTTAAAAAAAGTGGAAATCTACGAGCACTCAAGTTGACCGGATTTACCTATCCATTTCCTCCCATAGACTTACTCTGTGAAGATCTGGGCTATTTTATCCTCCACCAGATTGAAAATTGTTTGTTCATGCATATCTTGCCAGTGGCAGCATAACTTCCAAATTTTTGTATTGTAAGGTGTTTATTTGTCTATTTAAACAATACTATGTAGCTCAGATATCACCGTTTGACAATTTTTTTCAAATTGAAGCTCCACAATGTTAGCCTGTTACTTTAAGATTTACGAGTGAAATATGGTTACCAAAGGATTTTCAAAGACAGAGGTCTGTTCTCTCTATTTTGAAATAATACATATTTGCGCTAAAGTGACAGTATATTGATGATAAAAATGTGCTCAGCAGGCAAGCTGGAAACCAGTTATATCCTGTTGAAATCTTAGGGGCATTTTGCTACAGTATGTACACAGGATTGACTTACTCTACAGAATTGTTCTTTCATTTCTCAACATCATCAATAGTGGATCCTCATTGCATTTGGAGATTAAAACAATTGAATTTGCTCAGGTATACTGAAACATTTTGGCAATTAGAGTAAGAACCTGACACATTCACATTTTTGCCCTGGTAAGACTATGACCTTATTTACACCAAGCATTTAGGCTGTCCTCCGGCCAGCCCGAGGCCAGCCTAAAGTTTGGTGTAAAAGGAAAGGCGGCCCGAGGCCCTACCCGATTTGGGACCACTTCTGGAGGTAGTCTCAGGCCGGTCTAAATCCGTGTAAATGGAAAGGAGGCCTTGGGCCCCCAATTTACCATGTGATGCGTAATATACAATGTCAAAACTCACAAACTTACTTCCGGTGTATGAAGCTTGCAGGTAAACCCTGAATCAATCAAACCAACCATCGTAAATTTATAAAAGAGACAACATAAGACATACATTATTATTACTTCTGTTTGGTATCAATTTTTTATTTCCTAGCTGGTTACTTTTTTTCTGTATACAGTTGTTATGAAATGCATTATGTTGCCTCCACATTGATATACGTGATAGGAAACTTTGCTATTTATTTATTCCAACATTTGTTTTAAATCAGCTCTGTTATGAAAGACTTACGTAATCATGTTGATCATTACGCTATATAGCAAAAAACAAACAAACGAACATTTATTCAAGACCAAAGAGGATATGTGCAACGTGTAAAGTAACAAATCGCACACGAAAGAAATACTACTTTCTCTAAAATTAATTGTAGGAAGACGCAATGTGGCAAGTTTTAGGAAGACACAATGTGGCGAGTGTTGGAAACGGGGCCTCTTGGCCGGCCTAACATTAGGTGTAAATGCACAAAATAGCAGGCCCTGGGTCTCCAATTTAGGCTAGCCTTTTGGTGTAAATCAGGTGTACTTGAATAATGATGGGGTACCCTTGTTTTGTATTCTTCACATAACAGCAACAACCCGTGTAGTATCAACAACGGTAACTGCTCTCAGCTGTGCTTCTACCTGGGTGGGACGGACAGCGTCTGTGCCTGTGCTCATGGAGTTGTAGCCAAAGATGGCAGGAACTGTGAAGGTAGGATACCACATGCTTCAGGCAGGGCTCCACACTAACTCATTGTTTTTGCTTACCCTTTGGGCAAGTAAACTTAACACTTGCCAGAAAAAAACAAAGTTCATTATTTTTCACTAATTGTAATCACAAAGGCTCGTTTTAGGGCATTAGAAGTTTGCTATTTTAATTATGAGGGTTGCAAAAGGCTTGATTTCTGAATTTAAAGCGCCATACATGTGACTTATGAAGATTTTGTAATGTTTTCCTCATTTGATGATCTCTTACTTGCCCAACATAAAATTTTACTTGCCCCGAGCAAGCAGGCAAGTGCTGGAGTCAAGCCCTGCTTCAGGGTTGTTGACACCCGAAGGTTCATGCCCCAAATATTTTTGTAGAGTCTATTGAATGACATTTTTCCAGACTGTCAAATGTTTGAACCTATTAATTGTTTTACCATTGAATATGTCAACCAAATATGTTTGGACCAGAGTAACAATTTGGCCCAGTGAATGCTTTGACTGGTGAATATTTGGACCAGTAACTTTCCAGACCAGTAACAATTTGGACCAGTGAGTTCAGAGCAGAGAATGTTTGGACTTGTGAATACTTGGACCTGTGAATAAGTAGACCAGTGAATATTTGTCCTGATTCTAGTTTGTGGAAACTGTGTACTTTCCCTTATTCCAGTTCATTTCATGTCAATGGATGTACATGTAGCTAATGTAGATGATTTTCTAATTCATCAAACATGTGATGCATAGTCAAATTTCCAAAAATATGTGAAAAGTTAATGTAATATTTTTAAGTACAAATTTCATGTGGACTCTCTAGCAGCAGTATAATAGTGGAATAACAAATTTGATTACTGCCATACTTTGTATACTTCACCCCAGTGGACGACAGGCTTGTACAGATTGTCCCAGTACATCACTCACTCCGAAATGATGAGCTTTTACAGAATCCCAGAAAATATAACATTTTCACTCAAGCTAACATATGATTGTATTGTGTTAATGCCTCTGTCCCATAAAATACACATTTGTGACCAGCATACATGGAGAAAATCATCTCTGTGTTTTAAGATGTACTGGGCTTTTGTACAAGCCTGTTAAACCCAAGGGGTTAATAAATGTGAATTTTCTTAAGGTAAATGTTTCTAAAAAATCTCCCGTGTTATATTTTATTGTCTAGAATATGACGCCTACATCTTGTACTCTGAACGAAATGCGATCAAAAGCATCAACCTGTACAACGCCTCTGACAAGAACCAGCCCATTCAGCCTCTCGCAAGCCCCGAGTCCATCCGCAACGTGATTGGTCTGTCGGCGGACTACGAAAACGGACGCGTCTTCTTCACCGACATTCAGCTGGGCAATATTCAAGTGATCAATTTCAACGGAACAGGTCTTAGGACTGTTGTGTCAGGTATGTCCATGTCGGTGCAGTGATGCCTTCGGCTGGTTCCACCACATTTGGTCAGACGATCATTTCATACACTATTAACCCCAACCTCAACCCCGACCGTAACCCCTAAACCAAACACTTACCCTAACGCCAGGGCCAGCAATGGAAAATCCACCTATTTAACCCTAACTAGCCCGTTTTTTTTTTTAAAACTGCATAGCCGGGGGGGGGGGGGGGGTAGAGACGTAATTTAGGTCGCGCCCCTTCAGATCTCGGCCGCGGATCGTGCGATCGCCGCAAAAATTTGCATGCGCATAGAGCCGGACGTAATCTCCAAGAGAGTATCATTAGATTTTTGAAAAATAATTATCTTCTATTTTTTAAGTAATTAATTATGCAAATTTATGCATGAAATCATATTTTGCGTATAGTTCTCTTTAAACAGCTTGTAGAATGCTAATTTTTGGTGATAATGTTCTTTTTGACATTTCGAACAATTATCTTCCCCCAAAAAATTGCTGACTCAGAATTAATTTCTTATGTATTTTATTGATTTGTGAATTTCATATGTATTTCTTTGTTTTTTTCGACCTTGTGTTTGTTAATGTTTTTTCGACCTTTTGTTTGTTAATGCTTTTTCGGTGAAGTTTGTCGGGGACACTTTTGCGATCATAAACAGCATAAAGTTAATTCATTTCAACCAGTAAAAGTAAAATTAATCATACGTTTATGATTTTTGACTGAAAACACAATTTGCATTGAAATTGTACACAAAATCACGTTTTTTAACAGATTTTGGGCTGACATGCGTGTACAAAAAGTTGCGCAGCGTCGTATCCATATGTCCATTTTTCGCGAACATGGTCTCAAAAGATGCGCGAGACTTAAAAGTAAAAAGTCAGTGAGTGTCACGGTAAAAAAATTCCACCCGGCGGCAACGGTCTTCCCGCCGATATTTTGTCGAGGGGAGGGGCTTTTTAGTCCCCCCCCCCCCCCCCCCCCCCCCGGGGGCCAGATAGGGTTAAATTGCCTATTCTACAACTGATGCACATGCGCTATTCCGTTGATGTACCAGGTTGTGTAGTGCCCTCTTGTGTCCAAAAATGTATTTTCTTTGGTTATGATCATTGAGATCAGTGGTTTTTGATGTAGAAGATGCGCAGGTGCACAACAGGAAGACATAAACTTACAAAAAGTGGGGTGAAAATAAAGCTAAAGTTATTATTTTCACACTCCAAACATAACTTTTACACAGTTTTGTAACCCAGGGTACAGCGCTTAAATACAATTAATAATACAACAAAGTGGCAGATTTCTATTTGGTACCCCAGGGTACCATTTATGTCATCATGAACTGTTTCCATATTATAAAGCAAATGTAATATGCCTTCACCCGGAAACCTATGTCACGGGGAATTCAGATGAAAGATCTTTCAGTCTCATCCAGTACTCAAATTTATCTTTTAACCTCTGTGAATAAAATCATTGATCTCACCAGGTATTGGATCGGCCGAGGGCATCGTTTACGATCCCATCTTCAATCAGATATACTGGACGAGTTACACCAATTCCTCCATCAGTCGACTCCGCCTCGACGGGTCATCCAGGGAGGAGATTCTGGTCAGACTGACCGGTAATGACCACCCACGTGGCATCGTCATCGACTTGTGTCAGGAGTAAGTCAGCCTTTCATACATTCCTTGGTTTTTTTCAACTGAGTGGAATTGATTTTTCTTACATAGGTCAGGTTTTCATCGAAACATTCCTCAATTCCATCAATTGAATTGAATTTTCAGTACAGAGCAAGATCCCGCAAAATGTGCATAGTCAGAGCTGCCAACTCTTATTTATTTATGATATTTCATATGTTTTTTCATCATCCAAAGTGAGAAAATATATTTCAATGCAAAATTTGTTTTCTCTTCATATTTGTCTCATGATTTTTTTTTGTACTAGTTGTACTGTAGTTCCTACATTTCCTTCCGGCCCAAGTAACACCTTAATCCATTAAAAGTTTCATATTTCAAATATTGAGAAATTAATTGAATCAATTTCACCTACGTAAAACAAAAATGAATCAGATAATTAGTACACACGTGCAGTAACAGTAAGAAGAAATTACAAAGCATAGTGAGTGGGGAATGAATAAAAGATTCAAGAAATTCGATATTTCACCCTAGAAGTGCAAAAGCATTATGGAAGTTATATTAAAATGTACGGTCATAGTACATGTGAATAAGGAAATTATACAGTCCACATACACTCACAATTGGTGTTCTATGTGGAACATGAAGAAATCTTCCATTCCATTGACTATTATTATTTTTATATGGTCATGCAGATTGATGTTTTGGACCAACTGGAACGAAGCTATGCCCAGCATCCAGCGGTCAACCCAGAGTGGTCAGTCAGTGACCAGCATCATAACGGATGAGATCCAGATGCCTAACGGCCTGGCCATTGACCATAAGTCTCAACTCCTCTTCTGGTCGGATGCCAAACAGGATAAGATAGAACGCTGTGATTTCAACGGGAGTAACAGAGTGGTAAGTCTAGATTCCACACTGAAACTTTTGTCAATGCCAAAGCATAGTTTTGGTTCTGAGAAAGTTTTCAGCAATCATTCAATAACTACAGCATTGTCCCTCCACGTCAAGTAAACAGCCTCAAACTGACAGTTGATATGACTATGTACATTACCTATGTGAAATGTTGGGGTCCCCCACCCCCCTATATTTCATATAGGTCTATCTGAAAACATAATGGCCAAGAATTTTTTTTTTATCATTTGCCAAAACTTTTGTGTACAGATTTACTATGATTTTTTTTCATTACACATAAGGATCCAGATTTCTGAATCATTAAGACGAACAAACCACATTATTGTTTGCACAATTCTCATTTTCAGTTTTAGGTTAATTTGGAATGAAATACCCAAAATAATTTTCAGACTGATGTTGAAAAATAATTTTGTATAAGGTGCAATTGTATTCTGTCTTCAATCCCCCTAAATATTCCATTGGTTTGATTTTCATAAGAATGACAAACAATAGCTCTGCAAAAATTCTAAATTTCTTACACTTTTGTTCTTATTTTTATTCCAAATAAAAGGTTCTCCTGATGACCGAGCCGGTCCATCCATTTGGTCTGGCTGTGTATGATGACTACGTTTATTGGACTGACTGGGTCCGGAGAGCGGTGTTGCGAGTTGACAAGTACACAGGGTCGGAGGTCACCGTCCTTCGGGCCAACATCCCCCAGCAGCCAATGGGCATCATTGTGGTGGCCGCTGACGCCGATAATTGTGAGTACTGTAATTGTTTGTCAAGCTGAACCTACAGCAGATTGAATGGGTGACATCAATTTAAATTAATCCAAAAATGTATAGATGACAAATTAACAAACAAAACAACAACAACATAAAACAAAACAAAATGCACGCACCCCCATCCTTGAAGTCTTGAACGGCTGTGTGTCTGACAAAAGTTAAAATGACATTTAGTTACCACTTTTGACACTCAGTTTTTAAGATCAAATGTAGAACTGTGATGTCTGCTAGACAAGAACACAGAAGTTTAATAAACTATGCTGTCAAAATCGAGATATTCACGCGTAAACATACCTGCCAACTATTGTGATTTTGGTGAAATTGTTACAATTAGCTGTTATAGATTCAGCATTACAGGTTTGCATATCCAGGGTGTACCCAGCAGAATCCTTTGCTCTGACCCAATAAGTAAATAAGCCAAACAAGGCTTCCATTATACCCAAGAGAATCCTTTCTGTACTGACCGGCTACAAATCAACAAGCTCGCCCCCCCCCCCATCCCACCCCAACAGAAAGTCCTCTGTTAGGTGATTTTACCAGACAAGAACCTTGTGCACCGATGGGAGACAAGTCAACAAGTAAAAACATTTTTAAAAAAAATGATATAGATATTTATAAAGCGCAAACATATCCATCCGCAGAATACTCAAGGTGCTCACAGTAAGTGTTATTGTTGTTTAAAATAAATCTTTTGCAAGATTTGTCTTGAGATCATTCTTAAAGGTATTGGCTAGCATTTACCTCAGTAAAAAAAAATCTGAGCCGCATGATTCCCCATGCTACCAGTGTCTTTGATGAGGTCTAAAAATGAAGCCCTGAAAAAATTGTATTTCAAACTGATTATTTAGTGCTTTAAAAAAAGTGAAAATCGTAAGTTGACCAGATTCACTTGCCCATTTCCTCCCATAGACTTACTGTGTGTACACCTAAGTTAATAAAACTCGCCCCGAGTTTTATTGTTTATTCATGTATAACTTGCCATTGGCAGTGTAACTTTCCAAACTGTTGTATTCTAGGGTGTTTATTTGTCCATTTGAACACTACTATATACTGAGATATCAAAGTTTGACAATTTTTTAAATTGAAGCTCCACAATGTTAGCCAGATCACTTTCAATTTCTCAACAGTCTCAGACATCTGAATTGATTGGGAAGTCCATTCCACAGATGAGGAGCTGCTGTTGCAAGTGTTCTATCACCTCATGTTTGATTTGATTTGGGGACAACCAAGGGAAGGTGACCGGATGAACGCAGGCCAGAACGTAATGGTTTATGGCTTATCAGGAGAGAGTTGATGTACTGTGGGGAAGAGAACTTTAATGCTCGGAAAGTGATTAGAAGGATCTTATATTGTATTCGCTTTTGAACCGGCAACCAGTGTAGAAAGAACAGGTTCTCTGCTATTTTCCCTGACCGAATCACAAATGGGAGGTTCAACCCCCTCCCCTTCCCCCTCCCGTCTGCTAGGGATGCCCCTACCTGTCATTTCCCTCTCAATGACTATTTTTTCTTTCTTCCCAGGTACCCTGAATCCCTGTCTCCATGAGAACGGTGGTTGTGATGGGACGTGTAGGACCAATATCACTGGTCACATCTCATGTGAATGCCTAGAGAGTCAGGTGCTGATGGATGAAACCCGATGCGTCAGTAAGTGATTTACATAATTAAATTAAATAATTTAATTAATTAATCTATTTGTTTATTTATTCATCTATTAAATTAAATGTAGGCCTATTTATTTATCAATTGAGTTGTTTACTTATATATTCACTAAATATTTCTGTGATTTTTTTATGTAGGTATGCATTTATTTATTTATTTATTTATTTATTTATTTATTTATTTATTATCATTTTTTTAAAATTTATTATTTATTTATTTATTTATTCGTTATTTACAGCATAACGTCAACAGCAACTTTTCCTTAGAATGCATTTTTGATTATAGGGTGTGCATAGTGCCGTTAATGTGAGCAGCTCACAAGAAAAATTTCTCATTATCATCATACGATAGGTACTACATAATCATTTGGAAATATTATATTCCTTGTTTTTATAAATCATTTTGTTAGTTGTGTGGTATTATATGCAAGTGAGATGAATAAGATCAAGTGTCTCTTTCAAAATTGCCTTTATTCCAGCTGCAAGTACCAACTGCAATGTCGGCAGTTTCATTTGTCGTAATGGGGAGTGCAGACTATATGAAGAGAGCTGTGATGGGGAGGAGAATTGTGAGGATGGATCAGATGAAAATCAATATTACTGCAGTAAGTTATACATTATCTAATAGGAGGAATGTGTAGACCTACTAAACATGAATCTTGGGATGTGATGATGGTTGGAGGTGGTGATGATGAAGATAGTAGTGATGATAATAGTGGTGATGATTGTGATGATGGTGTTGATCGTGATCATGATGATCATGATGATCATGATGAGGGGAAGGATGATGATGAGGATGAGGAGGAGGAGGAGGTGGTGGTGGTGGAGGTGGTGGTAGTGGTGGTGATGATGGTGAATGAATGATCATCGTGAGTGAAGAAGGAGGAGGAAGAAGAGAAGTGAGGTGAGAGAAGTAAGTAAAGAAGAAGAAGATTGAGGAGGAGGAGGAAGAGGAGGAGGTGGTGGTGTGAAGATAGAGATGGTTGTGGTAGTGATGGTGATGATGGTGGTGGTGGTGGTGGTGATGGTGATGATGGTGGTGGTGGTGATGGTGGTGGTGGTGGTGGTAGTGGTGATGATGATTATGATAACGACAATAGTAATGGTGGTATTGGTGATTATTCAAATGTAGGCTTTTTGGAAATCATTGCAATAAGTAATTAACAATATCAGCTGCAACCCTAGAGGTTAGTTGTTGGACATTTTTTTGTAGTGTACAGTGTAAATTGTTACAACTAACATTGTAAAAAAAGATCCCTAATTAAATTGTGTGAAATTAAGAGAAACTGGTTTCTCTGTGAAATATCCACAGTGCTATCAGGTCAACTATTTTATATAATTAGCTTTATTGCACATTTATGAATGTGAATGGCTGTGAATAAGGACATTATTTCATATTAAAGTTGTTTTGCACTTTACTCCAGATACCAGGTTTTGTCGTGAGGGTTACATGAAATGCAACAACGGCCGGTGCATCTCTGAAAACCGTTTCTGTGATGGCACCGATGACTGCGGTGACAACAGTGATGAAGAAGTTTGTGGTAAGCCAGAAGTCTTTTGTTGTTTGTGGTTTGTAGGTTTTGAGGTTTGTTGAGCTATTGGTTTTTTAGGATCATTGACCCCATATAAATCCTTGCTTGACTCAAATTGTTTTTGAAGTCAAGATGAGTAGTGTAAATATGCATTTGGTTACTTCCAATTCAGTGCAGATTTAATTATTTTAAAACTATTTGAGGACAGAGCTCAGGTATACCTTAGTTTGTTACAGAGCATTAGTAACATGTGCGATCAATAATAATCCTATTACTTTCAAGGGGATTGAATTTCAAGGTTATACAGAGTTCTTGGAGAATACATCTTGAGGACAGAAGATTGTCTTTAAACTGGGAGTCTTTAAATTGACACAAACCAGTAACTATAAAGCAAAAATACAGTGTACAGAGATGTCAACTGTCCCTTGTTTTGCAGTATTTAGTACTTTTTAGTTGCAAATACTTAATATATAATGTAGCAAGGTTTTATCAGCCACTTTTATCAATTTGTATGAATTGTTTGCATTTTGGTCAATTTATCAGGCTGTACCAGCTGGCAGTTCATGTGTACCAATGGTGAATGTATCCCAGAAGGCAGTAGGTGTGATCATCGGCTGGACTGCGACGATGGCTCTGACGAACTGAAGACTGACTGTCGTAAGTTAAAAGTTAACTTTGAACCTGAAATTTTGCTCCATATGAGAATCAACATCCAACTGTTTCATTCCTTCTGAAATTCTTCAGTAACCATGTAGTTAATACATGGCATCACCTGGGTTCTGTAGTCAATAGATTAAATGTAGTAGCATTGGGTTACATAACTGAAATCTTGATGAACAGCAAGGAGGGCATTTTGATCTTTCAGTTTGTCTGTAGTGCACAAGAAATGTAATCCATGTCTGTGTATTTGTTTGTCTTTAAGGCACGGCGGATTTATTACGCTGGCAATTCGCAAAACGCATTCCGAATGCCCGCTCTTATCTTTTTAAAGCTCCCATTTCTGGCACGCGGCCGCAGAGGCAATAGCCTTCTATTCCCATACATTCCAATCACCATTCCTGAGATACACGGGCTTAAAAGCCTACATTCTAGCCGTCCGGTTTCAAATGCCCGCTTCCAGGATCATTCCGGCGAGAATTGCCAGCTTAAAGCCTGTTATTGTTCCCTACACAATAGCGCCCTGCCATTGTCCTCCTAAATCACTGAACCGCGAAACACACGCTGCCATGTAAACATTGGCTTCCTTATTTTCGTCCTCGCCTTTTCATCCGCTTTTCCATTAGATTGAGAATAAAAGAGGAAGAAGGGAAAGCAGTTAACAGGAGAATCTACTAAAGGGAGAAACGATTCTTGGCCTGCTGATTGGTCGTACAGGGCTTGCCGAAACATCTCTGATTTTTCATATTGTCGCTGCTCTTTTTTATAAATTTCAAAAATCGCCCCGTAAAATTTACAGCTCAAGCAGCATTCTTTTATTTTCAGCAGTGAAATGTAGAGCCTCTCAATTCCTATGAAATAATACAAAACAGCAAGGTAATAAAAGGGTTGTTGTTTGTTTGCTAGAGCAGAAGAGGCTAGATTAAAAATCTGGTAATTTGTCACAATAATGGCAATTCTTCCAAAAGACGCTAAATTAGCGGAAAGTCGGGGTGGCGCACGAGGGCCGCGTCCCTCTATATTAGAAACAAGCTGCTGAGCTCGCGAATCCCTAAACAAATTCATCGGAAAAGAAAATCTCTCATCAAGGGAAAGAACTCAAGTAAGATCCCGTAAATTCGGGAAGTATCACTTTAAAAATAGCGCAGTATTACTTCAATAAAAAATTACTTGAATAGTAGCAGAGAAGTTAAGCAGAATGTTTTAAATCACATTTTTCTAAATAGTTTTTAAAGCATCAAAATATCGGCAATTTCAACGGCTCGCCAGTTAGCTTTCTCGATTGCAATGCTTACGTTTAGTCCCACATTGTTACAAGGTGTTGTCAAAAATCGTATTTCAACTCAAAGTTAACGATTTTTGGTTGGTTTTAATTTCCTGCACTTGAAATGATTAAATTCCAACCAACAACAGGTGTCCACAGGAGTGTACAAAATTGGTTTTCTGAATTCTAAAAACCCCGATTTTTCGGAGGTATTAGTCAAAAAGTGACTACGACTTGGGAGCAGCTTGCGATTCGAAGCAGGCCTAACAAGTCACTGGAGTGAATCTCCCCTCAGCTGTCGGGTTAGAAGAATTACCCCGACGTGGAGTTTGTCTCTTGTTCAACTGCATGTCCTATAGCGGTCTTACCATAAACTTTGGGTTTTATGTCATAATTCTTTTTTCAATGACGTACTTTGCTTATCTTGTAAATTTCAAGTTTTCAGAAAGGAGTGTTCTGGTCAGAAAATCAGGCTGAAATGATTTCTTGAATAAGAATTTACATGTTTAACTTTGTTGTGAGTGGGGGAATAAAATAGACACAGAGAAACTACGTTGTACTGTTTTTCATTTTTTACATTTTCCAACTTTTTTGTTATGTTTATCAAAAACTCGTGGTAACGTTCACAGTTTGAAATGATACATCTTGGAGATACCTTCATGCAAGTTTTCATTTTTCCTCATATTAGGAACTAGCTAGTATGTAGATGCATTGCTGTTCTTTTTGACTGAATACTAGAACTACTGTAATCCTTTAACATACCTTTCCGACTGATAAGAAGTGCTAGCAATCATTATCCGCGTCCTAACAACCAATTCTAAACACTGCTAAATTACTGACTGTGTGTGTGTGTGTGTGGTGTGTGGTGTGTTGTGTAGTGCTTCGTAACAAAGTGAATTCCTGGAGGTTTTATTTGTTTTGTTTTTGTCTGTGTGTGAAAAGGATTCAGATTCAATCATTATGTTTTGGCAACGAGTAAATGGTTGTATGGTTATCGTAGGAATTCCAACGTAAGATTTTCTACCATTGAATATTAACCCAGAAATTGTAGACTCAGGAGAGGAGGGAGAAGGGAAGAAGAAGATTAAAGGGGGAGGGGAAAGAAGAAAGAAGCAGAAGAAGAAGAAGAAGAAGAAGAAAGAAGAGAATAGAGAAGGAAGAGAAGGAAGAAGAAGAAAAAGAAGAAGAGGAGGAAGAGAAGAAGAAGATGAATGGTTATTGGTTATTTACAGACATGGAAAGTAATAAAAAGTATGAACAAATACGTAGATTTTAGTCTTGAAATTGTTAATAAAGAAAGTAAATAACATTTCATTGAAGATTGTAAATAGAATTTATAACAATACATTTTTAACATTAACTAGTGTGAACATTTATGACTTGAAAATGAACGGAAATAATGTGTATGTGTAATGATCCTTGAATTGCTTGGAAAATGTAATAAGGGCTACATGTGCATCATGCAAATTTGCTTGCCTCCAACAAGGGAGCTTTTAAAGCTCCTTGCCCTCACCAACAGGAACTGTTTTCATCAGCTTCGTAGTTCGTAGTTGTATCTTGCAAACGACAGTGAACTAAATCCGGGAGAACGAAAACGGTAACCTGTTATGCTCATAATTTTTCCATATCCTGTAAATCCCGTATCCCAATATAAAATTCTGAATGACCTTTTATATTATAAATGACAGTGTTTTTGTAACCTTGTAAATGGTTCCAATGGATCTGTTTTAATACCCCCTGCAATTGGTTGTTTTGGACCTGGGTTTTTCACTCCAATTAAATGTTTCATTGTATTGTAGTGTATACTTAAAACTTAATTTATGTCAAAACTGCGTGTTAATGTATATCATGTTGATGTTTTATATTTTTTTTTTTGTTCATGTACACATAATCTTATATTTCCTGTGACTGTAATTGTTGATATAATACTTTAACTTTATTCACCGCTATTATACAGGAATAGGCCCTACTATAAGAAATTATGACATTTTTGGCTTACAATCTCTTCAGTTTTAATTTTCAATTTTCGTCCAAAAGGTATTTCCTTGAAAGATATAGTTTCCCACTTCATTAACACTTAACCTGAGCCTAACCGTGACTTGAGTGGAAGCTTTTCATTCCTTTTTGGAGGGGGGTGATTAAAAACCTAATCCCCGTAGATCTGCCACAGAGGGGTGGGGGCACAAATTTTCATTGTTGCCCCAGGAAGCCCATAATCCCTATAGAAACGCCACTGGGTTGGATGGGGGATATACATACGCGTACGAGGGGGGGGGGGGTGTTTTGGGGTTTTTTCAACACCCAGCCCTTTTTTGCCAAAAGGGGGTGTCACAAACCCCCAAACACCCCTTTTTCACCCGTAATTAAACAACCTTCTTTTTCACGATATCACCCACTTTTTTTCGTGAGAAGGGGGTGTTTGAAAATGTAAAATAATTGATATTTTAGGGGATTTTGGGAAAATAATGGTTCAATAACCCGCTCCCCTCCCCCCCCCACTCCCCCCGCTGAGCGAGGTTTTCGAGGTTGGCCGTCACAGGAAGATATTTTGGACCTGGGAATTAGAAGAAAAAAAACACTTTCGTCACAACCCCCCCCCCCCGCCCCCTCCCGCTAGAGCGTGTTTTCGGAGGTTGTATGGTGACCGGGGGAAGATTTTTGACCTATGAATTTGGAAAACCAAAAAATTCGTCCCTTCCCTCCCCCCCCCCCGCCCGAGCGAGTTTTCGGCGGCTGGCGTGAACCGGGAAAAATGTGGAACTAGGATTTGGCCGCGGTCAAAGCACCCCCGTTGAAAAATCCTGCGTACGCCTTATGGGAATATCCCACACTAGTTGAGTCGATCTGGGGAGGAATGCCTGCCAAATTCCTCTCCCAGCATACTTTTCAAGGAAAGTTATTTTTTGAACTGAAGCATTAAATGTTAATTTTGCCAAATGAATATACGCGGGTACGGCGGCTCCTAATGTTGAATGTCCATTCACGAAACTAAGGGTTTTTATCAGAGATATAAAAATACCCCACGAAACTGGGTACACATGTAAGCCCCGAGCTTCAGTAGTATTTCCTTTGAATCCCACCACCCAATTTCCCATCTTTATAAATTCAGGCTAGGGCCGACATGCGAAACTAACAACAAGAAAGAAGGCGGGACCCCTCCAGGCAATTCTAGATTCGGATGTGAACAAAGCGATCGCGATAAGAATTCGTCCAGTTTTCGTTTAGAATCTCAATTACAAAACCTGTCAATCACAGGTCATTGAGTAAAATAAACTTGCTCGGATAGCTAATATTTAATTTGATATAGTGAATTGCCCCAATAGATCTTGTTTTTTGTTCACCGAAAAGTTGAGACTATTTAGTTTCCATGTGTTTGTGGTGTGTGTGTGTACTGTGTGGTGTGTGGTGTTGTGTGTGTGTGTTGTGGTGTGTGTGTGTGGTGTAGTGGTGTGTGTGTGTGTGTGTGTGTGATGTGTGTTGTGTGTGTGTGGTGTGTGTGGTGGGTGTGTGTGTGTGGTAATGTGTGGTTGTGTGGTGTGTGCTGGTATGTAATGTGTGTGTGTGTGTGTGGTGTGGGTGGTGTGTGAATGTGTGTGTGTGTATGTGTTGGTGTGTACTGTTGTGTCGTTGGTGTGTTTTGGTGGTGTGTGTGGTCTCGTCTCTCTGTCTGTCTGTCTGTCTTTTTTTCTCGCGTGTGTATGTGTCTTGTGTTTCATGTTTGCGGATTTGGTCTTTGAAGTGTTTTAATCTGGGTATTTTTGTGTCTGTCAGTGTCTGTTTGTTTTGGCTGTACCCGTGTGTATGTTTTGTCTGTTTGCCATTCCAGGTAGGTATTAATTTTGTGTTATATTTTTATTACAATTATGGTCGTAATTTATTCCATAATAATTGAATGACAAGAAACCAAGGAAGAGTTAGCCTTCGAATGAAAGAACAGTGGAAACAAAAGATGGTAATAGTAATGGGGAATGGGCTCCCCCGATTAGTTTTCCTATATCAATCAGGTGAGTAAAATATATGAATATATATATATTGTTGACACAGGGGCGTAGACAACGGAGGTGGGATGGGGTAAAACCGCATCGCCAACTCCAAGGTGGGGCTGGCATGTACAATCATCTCCCCCCCCCCAGGATTCAGATGGGAAAAAGAAAAATATAATAGTAATAATAATAATAATAAAATATAATAAATAATAAATAATAATATAATAATAATAATAACCAATTAAAATGATTATAGTCATAATAATAATATAAATATATATAAAATAAAACAATAATG
>JZLH01S0210361.1:0-14632 GCA_001188425.1 Eucidaris tribuloides
TAGGGCTAGGTGGGGGCTTCAAGACTTCTACACAAAATTGTTAAATTAATCAATTATGCAAATTTAAAATTAATCAATTATGCAAATTTATGCAAATTTATTCAAAAATCACAAATAAAATTTAAAAAAAATAGCTTCTTCTCATTCATTTCTCAACCAATTTTGATTTAGTTTGCTTTATCTGGTAGAGCTAAGCTTGGTACACTAAACTTCTACCCAGAATTTTTAACTGTTTCTCCATTAAATAATTATGGTAATTTATGAAAATTTATTCCAAAAATAACAGAAATTTATTTCAGTTCTTATTCATATCAAGTACCTATTAATTTGGTTCCACTTCAAATGTGCTTTTTCCAACAACAAAAATCAGTATGGAGCCCCGGAAGGGATCCGGGGATGCAATCATATATAATTCATGTAGTTATTATTTTTTTTTTTTTTTCTATGTCCCTTCCAGGGCATGAAACTAATATTTTTCTCACTCGAATTTTTTTATATTCATGTTCCTTCCGGGACATCAAATTTTAATCTTTTCACCAGTATAAAATTGTACCACATGAAATTTCGGATATATGATGTTGCGAGATGCCGGATGAGCGCTACGTCATTGACGTTTTCTAGTTTCAGGGCTTCATTTTTAGACCGTATCAGAAACTGGAATCATTGTTATACAATGCCTTTAACCCATCCTACGAAAACAACTGTCAGTCAACTGCTTTGAGTAAAGACTAGTGTTTTGATGTAGGCCTAATCTCTCTGAAGGGAGAGCAGGTAGAAAAAGTTGGAGAGTGAGTGTACTCTGGAGGTAGAAAAAAGATCCATGGTCTGGAACCTAGACTAGGGCAGAGATGTCAAGTGTGTGCTGATCAACAAGTTTAAAGGCCCACAGTAAAAAAAAAAAAAAGGCACTAGAGCCCAATTTATGCAGCTCCACACTAACTTTTTTTTTTTCGAACTTGGCCTTTGGGCAAGTTAAGTTATCACTTTTCGATTTTTACTTGCCAGAACAAAAATTTACTTGCCCAAAAATGAAAAAAGTTAATCAAAAGCATTAAAAATAATTTCTCACTAATTTTAACCAACAATGCCCTTTAATAGTATTGGATGTTTGTTATTCTAATTTTGGAGGTTGCAAAATGTGTGATTTATGAATTTAAAGAGTCATAAAATTGAGTACAATGAAGAAAATAATGATGACATTTAGTATTTTAAGTTATACTGAACACAAATTTTATACATTGTTTGTGGTAAGATTTTTATGTTTTGCTAATTTCATGATCAAAATTTTGCAAGTAAATGTTAACATTTTCAGTTTTTACTTCCCCCAGGCAAGCGGGCAAGTGCTAGTGTCGAGCCCTGATGTAACTCTTTGTTGGTTCTCATCACTTACATCCACTGCCTGGTTACAGTATCTTTGCAAGTCTGCACGAACACACTGGAGTTGCCAATCTCAGTGGATGAAATTGCATGAGATTCCCATAGGCCAATGATTTGACCGAAGGTGTATATTTTAGACAAAAGAGGGCCATGAGTATCACAATTAAAGTCAAATGTACAATTTCTTGAGTATGAGTATCACAATTAAAGTCAAATGTACAATATCTTTTAGCAAAAACATCAAAACATTTTGGGGATTATTACACCAGTTCACGAAAGTTAAAATAAAAAAATAAAAAAACAATCTAAAATTTAGTCGAACTCACCACATGAACATTCCAACTTGTTGACAACTTATTTGTAGATTTCAAAATTTTATTTCAGGTCAACACCTGTTAAAGAAATTTAATATTTAACAAGTGAAAGTCTAATGAGTGCACAGCTCATTAGACATTCCAACTTGTTGACAACTTAAATAGTTGGTTTCTGAATTAGTTTTGGACAATTTGGATCAACACCTGTTAAAGAAAGTCAATAATTAACAAGGGAGAGTTTGTGTACAGCTAATCAGACATTCCAACATGTTGACTACTTAAATTGTAGATTTCTAGAGTTAAAAATAGACTCAGACTTTAAGCCGAAGTATAGTTTTGGTCAATCAGACAAGTTTTTCATGCCAGACATCAGAAAACAACATCAAACCTAATGAAAATTGTTTATTCTGTATGTAATGGCATGTTATGATTTTTCAATTATCAAGGGCAGATATCATTGTACATTTCAGCTGACTTTTTTTACCAATTTCTCTGAAATGGAATTGTTTTATGACGAGTGATTTTCAGTCTTTCAATAGATAATAAAGAACTATTCGAAACACACAATAGGATACACCTATTGCATCATTATGCAAAACTACTATACACTGCCTTTAAAGGTCAGTGACATGATTGGGAAAAATTAAAATGCCTCTCAAATCAAACTAGATGAAAGACCAGTCTAGATGTATATACCGGCTGGAGTATATCTCCTGGCTGGCAGGATTTGTGTTGTATTTGTTTACTTGAGGAGAAGCAAGCATTCATGAACATATCAACACCATTTCTCTTGTGCCCTGAGAGAAGGTAATCACATAGAATTAGAAAGCTACACAACAAATTTGTCTGTCACAAGGCATACTGAGGGAAGTTATTTTAAAATGAGTCAACTTTTGACTGCAAAATTTTCACAGTAGAATCCTTTCACACTTTACTTGATTCTACACATGTTTAATAGCCCCAAGTTGTGGACTACCCACAATCATGTCATTTACCCTTTAGCTGTTTTCATGATACTACAGTATAAAAATGTTAGCTTTCACTTGGAGACAAAGGAAATAAAGAAACCCAGGAAGTTTTCTTCATCGACCCCTACTCCATGTTACCTTTAGCAGGAAGACACATGTGTATAATGTTTCCATTTGGACCAGTACCTTGAAATAGATCAGTCAATGTAACAATATAATGACCCTTGTGAAATATCACTAGAGTTCATTCAGTCTGACAGCCATGTAACGGGATCATTTGAAACAATGTAACAAATGTATTCTTGGCTCCTATTATAAATATCAGTGGGTATATTCAACCCGTAATCATGTAAGAAGAGTATGTATGAGGCAATACACACAATATTTTTGACCCAGCTATAATGGAATATATTCAACTCACAACCCATCTTAGGTTGAAAGGGGACTTTTTTAATAGTCAGTGAAAAGGCAGTAAAATTTTATTTATAATAAATATGGATGCTTGTGTTGCTCCCTGTCGTCAAACTATGTAGAGTTCATAATAAATCTTAGACTGATACGACAATGACTGTGTTTGGAGATAGGGCTACATGTAATGTACATCACGTTTTTATCTTCTAAATATTGTAACAACAAGCTGCTTTTTTACCAACTCCAGTGGCTACCTCTCCTTTCTGAGATGTCTCAGGTGTTTATAAAGTCGTGAATGTTCTTTTTTTTTTAAATATATTGAACGGATATTTTAAGAAATTCAACTACAATATATTTAATTATTTCTAAATGATACACTACAACTCAAGTTTATTTCCAAATGTTCTGGAAAATTGCCAAATATTCCTTCTGGAAAATAAACACTTTCCAAATTACAATTTTATTTATTTTGATACATGTATTTGCAATTCTCAGTCAATGCCCTTTTCACTCAGATGCCATTTTAAAAACGCCTAGTCAATCCAGTGACTTTTGGTGGTTGTCAAATTATCACTTATCTAACTTTTGAAAAAGAAATCTTGTAGTTCCCACGTGCATCTCATTAATGAGTCTTAAAGTTGTTTTTTGGGGTGTGTGCATTCAAGTCTTTGGTTTGTAATGATTTTGTAATTGTTTCCCTGAACTCAATTGGTAAGAACTACATGAAGTACACTCTAATGTTTGTGAATCATGCATAGATGTACAAGTAAATGACAGTGTGTGTATTAAAGCTAATAGAGGAAATGGATTATCATAAGTGCTTTATTTTGTTATAAAACCAAGGTTCCATGTATACACTATATTGCTTTATGGGAGTAAATTGATGCAACTTTCTTGATTATTCTACAGTAAACTCTCGTTATAACAAACTGCTCAGAACTGGAGAAATTACTTGGTTATAACAAAATTTTGTTACTAATATAGTAGGGTTGCCAAAGCAATATTAGATACAAAGAAATTTTGACACTTGGAACCAGAAAAATTACTTTGGTATAACAAGATTTTGTGTTCTGTATAACAGGAGTGCACTGTATTATTCCTTGACTGAGTCATTGATATCTCATTTCTGTTTTACGTCTTCCTTCTCCTCTCTCCAGGTGATCGAAGTCCAGATCCTCCCGCAGGATGACAACTGGGGCGACAACACCACCGCCATCACTGGCACCTCCGACCGCTCCTCCGAGGAAGACCTGTCCCGCCTCGCCAAGAGCATGGAGGCTAGCGCCGGCTTCGACTGCACCCGCTACTTCGGGGTCATCCTAGCTGTCGTCCTCTCTATCGTAGCGTTCGTGTCACCCGTCGCGTTCGTCGTCATACCCAACCTCATGTGGGACGTTCTCGAGTGCGGGACGCCGTGCGACGGCCTCTTCATCAGCATGGCTTTCAAACTGTTTATACTCCTCATCGGGAGCTGGGCGTTATTTTTTCGCAAGCCCAAGGCCACGCTGCCACGGCTGTATATCTTTCGTTTGATCATGATGGGACTTATATTTCTCCTCCTCCTCGCATACTGGTTGTTTTTCGGTATGCGGGTGATCGTGCCCAAGGAGGTGAACTATCACGGCATTGTGACGTACGCAGTGTCGCTCACCGACGCTTTGCTTTTTGTGCACTACATAGCCGTGATTCTGTTTGAACTGCGTCATATGCAGCCAATGTACATGCTAAAGGTTGTGCGTTCCCCCGACGGGATGAGCCACTACTATTCGATCGGCCAATTGAGTATCCAGCGGACCGCGACATACGTCTTGGAACAATATTACCGCGACTTTCAAATCTACAATTCGCACTTGCTTCGGGTGCCGACCACGTCTCGCATGGCCCAAAAACTAAGTAACTTTAAGTTTTACGATGTGGATGGAGTCGGGAATGACACAGTCACGAGTCACTCGCGTGCCATCATGACGACCGCCGCGCACCGGCGAGACCAAAGTCGCAACGAACGATTTTACGAGGAGCAGGAATACGACCGTCGAGTGAAGAAGCGCAAGGCACGTCTCGTCGTCGCTGCCGAAGAAGCGTTCACGCACATCAAGCGCGTGATGGAAGACCATCCTGGTTCACATTCAATGGACCCCACGGAAGCTGCACAGTCGATCTTCCCATCCCTAGCACGCCCTCTACAGAAATATCTACGCGTAACGAGACAACAGCCTCGGTGGCCAATGGAAGCGGTCATCGATCACTTAGCCGTCTGCATCAGTTACAATCTCGCACCCCGCGCTTTTCTGGAGACGTTCTTCTCCCCTGGCCCCAGTATCATGATCTCGGAGCGCAACAGCCAGCCGACGCAGGGCTGGGAGCTGGTCTCAGACACCCTTGTAAACAGGCCCCTCAAAGAAGGCACCACATTTCAACTCAGGCAAGGGGAGGTTCTCCTGCAAGTCTTCGTTCTTAGAATACCGCACTACAAACTGAGAGAGGAGGCATTTGATTATAAGAACAATCGGTTTGCCTTGCGACTCCAGTCAGAAACCTCCGTCTAACGTAACTCATCTTTGTTTTGTAATCGCAGTTCCGACTCTGCAACGACGACGCTAATGATCTGACTTTGCTCGTGCTGTCGTGCATCTAAACATACTAAAAGTGACAAGTTAATGAGTAGCGCAGAGAAGGTGCTCTAAAGATCGTATAGTATCATATTCAGTGTGCAACATAAAACATCAAATTCAAGTCCATTCGGATTGTGCAGATGTTTGACGGTGAACAATAAGTCCGGAGATGTCACTTGGCGGCTTAACACCAACAATCTTATCTCAGAGATGCACTTTTCACATATCATCTCTGGAAGATAAGATGTGGCTTTAATCAGTAATTGAAAAGTATTTGTTCGTTCACCGAGGCATACTTGTCCCTTCATCCCTTCATGCAGAAGTGTGAAGTCCTGGATTGGACATCGTGACATACAATTGCTGTCGGTGTATCATGAAACAAAGATCAGTTCTGTGGTTCGTGGACTGAGGCACAAACGAGCAGCATGTTACATAACAGATTTAGGACGTGATGCGGTTGCCATGGCAACATCGCTGCAGTCGCCGTATCTCAGCTGAAATGCAGCCTTTTGCAGAAATCATGTGTAAATACACATATTGTATCCATATGCTACCAAATATTAGTAGAATAATCATTGTCTTGCGGATTCATCAAGTTATTCATTATATCTATCTGTGTGTCCATATTTGCGTCAAATTGTAGGTTGAGAACTGTCGTACACCGCGTGCGAGCATTGTAGCTCTGCGGCTTTGCTGTTGTACATTTTTGCAGCGTATTATTACTTTGTTTTTATCTGTGATAAAAATGTAAACATCATGATGAAAAAAATAATTGAATTTAAAAGGTGCAAATGCTTGTATATAATTTGTAGATCTGGTCTTGCTTATATAATAACTAAACTTGTTTGTGTGCAAATTGTAATGGATATATTAGATACGAAAGTAAGTGTTGTTATAAGCTGTACAATGTTATACGAAAAAATAAATCATGCAAAAAATGAGTTAATGCCCAACGTCATTTAAGCAAAAATAATATGTAGGCCATGTCACTGTCTCTGTGATTATTTTTTAAAGTACTTTGCCTCTTTTCAGTATTCAGTGTTTGTCAAAATGTTGTAATTGTGGACTAAGTTTTTAAAAGTCATGATGGATAGATATGTACATGTTAAATTTTCTGTGAGATATGAAGTTCTTGGTTTTACTCATCAAAAGTTCTTTCATAATTTGTCAAATGTCGCAATTTTAAAATGTGAATTTGACATAACAGTCACACCCCCCCCCCCAAAGTCACAGTGTACTAAATGTAGCTAGTGTATTGAAGAAATGGAAATTAATATTGTGTGCTTACAATGCTCTAGCTCGCGGCCATATCGTCAATTGGCTGTTGACAGTGCATCGAACGCCAAGAAGGCAGACATTTTGAATCCTCTAATTCAAACTTTAAATCTTACTGAATTATACAAATTACATTTTCAGGAATTTTCTTGAAGTAAAAAAAAGTATGAACCAATGAAATATGTGTACAAAGGACTCGGTTCCTTTGATTTTTAGAGAAAAATCTTACTTTTTTTAGGATATACACATAACTACATAAAAATCCCATTTCTGTGTAGCACAGCATCCAAATTGTTAATGAACTGTCATGTTCATGTAAAAACAAATGTATGTTCACTGTTAGGTGATGGCAGGTTTGTGATGAGACAATTCTCCACAAGAATATAACATTCACACGATTGACACAAGCTGCCAATTGGGATACTCATTGAAATATGCCGTATTTTGTTAGTTTGAAAAGTTAAGAAAATCCTTTTGTCAGACTGATTTCCCTGAAACTTTTTCGTTCTCTACATGTATCTCTGAGTCTTGTTTCTTTTAATTGTTGGAATAAATTCCAATCCTGCATTCAACAAACAGTACTATGATGTGATCATAAACCAATATTCTCTCATTTGTATTCAACAGTATTCTCCTTTTCTGTGGTCACAAAACAGAAGCTAAGTTTATTACAGTCCTCAAGAACTAGTATTCATTTTGATGTATGTTTAAATTCAATGTACTACTCTGCCAGAGTTTCACAAATATGGTACTTTTGTAATCCCATTTTCTGCAAGCTGAACGTTTCGGTCTAATTCCAACAAATTTATTATAATGTTGTTGGCTAAACACGAAGATTTTTACCTGCCTAGACTATTAATGTTTGCTGAAGTAAACGTGTAAAAAGTACTCATGTTTTCTTACTCTTAGATTAAGGGATTCCCAATTTGTAAACTGTCACCACGCCGGGCAGCACAGGGCGGACCTACCCTCCTCTCAAAATCTCCGCCCGGTACTCGAGCTAAATTTCAGCCTTGCCGCCCGGCACAGATTCTCAGAATTTCTGTGTAATTGAGTGATTATGAGGGGCGATAGCTCCGCTCGCTACGCTTCACAATAACTTTTTACCCGGTTCTAAAATCACTCTGGTGACAACTCTGGTCACTACTTAGTACAAATGAATACCTTTCATAAAAAGTTTGATTTGCAAAATTTTGAAATTCATGTATTAATTATCATACTGTTATTGGTTTGTCAATGTTAGAATTTCCAGGATTGAGAGCAGAAGTGATGATGTCAAATTGGTTCAGAAATAATGTGGGAACAATAGCTAAACTGTTACTCAATGTAACTGCAGCTTTCCTATTGGTAGAAACAACCAGCAAGGGTTGCCACTCAAAATTTTAATTTCCCCCTACGGCGCATGCGTATTTTCCCCTACGGACACCACTTTTCCCCTACGCCTAATTAACCCAATTTCCCCCTACAAACCCATGTTTTCCCCTACAATGGTATGTTTTCCCCTACCAAATAACTTAAGAAAATGCAAAATATTAATCACGATTTCTTCGCCGGAGATGGACAAAAATGGACGATTATAATCGGAAATCCTTTGAGAATTTAAGAATATTCCAAAAATTGTCAAAACCCCCTACATCCCCTACAAATCATCAAAACCCTCTACGTTTCCCCTACGGAAGGTCATTTTCCCCATAGGTATCCCCTACAATCTACGCTTGGCTAAAATCTCCTATGGAAGGTGGATTCCCCTATGATTGGCAGCCTTGGAAACAACCAGCTGCAATGCACTGCACCTGGTTCCTCCATAATTGTCCACACATATTTCTGAACCAGAGTGACATCACAATTTGGCTTTCTATTACACATGTACAGTGTACTTCATAATTGAGAAAATTTTATTATTGACTCATTTTCATTTATTTCTTCTTATCAAAATTTGACAATATGATGCAAGCCTGCAGTCTTCCACGCATTCATGCTGTCGGGGAAAACTAGGCAAGCAAACTTTCAACAGCATATACTTTTCATTATGAATGCTAAGGTTACAAGGCTTTCGTTTGAACCTTTTATGGTTTAACTTCCAGTTTGGACTTGTCAATCCTGTGTATGAGGGTACTGATATACATAGCTAAGCCAAAGATATGATTTATGAAATTATACCTTGATACTAATGTACTAAATTTATGAAGTTTATGTATGGTACACTGCATAAAAAGAATGTTTAAAATACCAAGTCCTCCATAAAGTTTGTTTGACATGTTTTAAGTGTTGGATTTTTTTTCCATATACCACCAAAAATATTTCTAAGATGTATATGTAGCTTCCACATTCTTTTTATTTTTATTTCACAAGTATTGCATTCATTTCAGGTTTATTCTCTTCATTTCAGGTTTATTCTCTTCATTTCAAGATTTTTTTAAACGAAATTGATGACACTTCCGTTTCCTGTCCGTTACAGTTATTTCTTGATGTCAGTATTTTCTATTTGTTTTTATGCAGATTGTATCGTACACTTTTATGTGCACACATACATGTACATGTACTGCAGCAATTTGGCAGCCTGTGTTATGGTTACAAAGTTTTTAGTCAGTTGTCCATGTGTATCTTCTGCTGGCACCCCATTATGGTGCAAGATTGTAGTTCTTCATTATTGACTGTGACCTAATTGGTTTTATCATACTTGCCCTGTGATCAAAATAATGAGAAGCACACACAAGAACGTGTTGTAGTATTTATTTTGTACTAATTGGTGCCCTCTTTGATGGCTTTTACAGCATTAAGAACCTAAAAATTGTTCAATTGTTCAATTATTCAATTGTGCAACAAAAACCAAGCTGATCATAATGTGTACATTTTTAAGCATTGTTTTAAAATGATTTATATATGCAAAGAATTATGGAATCATTCAGTGTTGGGTTATAGCTGTGAATTATGTTTGCACTCCCTGCTTTAGATATTTAGAAATTGCAAGAACTTAAGTACATGCAAATGGCTTATTACCATGGCAACCATTCTGGATTATGTTCAACATGGTATTGAAACTGAGGCAGTCAAAGTTAATTTCCTACAAATGAGGCCACTGCCCGGGGGGGCCAGTTTCATTACAAGGTGTACACCATGCGCGTGTGAAAAAACGAGTAAAAAGTGTTGTTTTTCACGGTCGGGCAATGTACGTACATTGAAAAGGGTATCAAAATCGCCAAAATCAGGAAAAAAGGGTATACTTTTAACCAAATGTTACTTTAAAAGGGTATATTTCCGGACTTGAATACTTGTTTAGGGTATTCTGAGATCGACAGATAATTACTTGTTTAGGGTCCATTTTGAAAGTCCATACACACGCATGGTGTACACCTTGTAATAACACTGGCCATTGTTTGAAAAATGCTCCTTCCAACATAATTTCAATCCAGGTACATATGTGAAAAAAGTCATGTTTCTAAAGTGATTTTCATTACTCTGTCAGACACCAGTTTTACTGTAAAAACACTATACTTTTGCGACTAGGCGCAGACGGCCATTTCGCGTGCATGAAACTGTCGCGAATCACCGACCATGAAGAAAAGAAAATATAGCAAAATTTGCTAGGAAGAAGCATTTGGGTGTTTTATTAATAAATTATCACAGCAATTTTTAAAAAATATTTGTTTTAATGCTTCTGAAACGCCGTTTTATCAAATGTAGAAGTGCATTGCGACCGTCGTAAGTGACCACACACGATATCTCGAGTCATTTGACATTGGCATTAAAAAAAATTTGTGTATACACAAGCTTTAGCGTTCATTGTACTTTCATGAATCTCGACTGCTTGCGAAATTCACGAAAGTTAAATGCTCAAGAAAATTTCTGGATTTACAGTGTATCAAATGATAAAACAGGTGTTCATGGAACAGTAGACTTTAATAGCCACTTTTTCACATATGGTCAAACGCAGGGAGTGCTTGATTTTTGTTTTTTATCTAATTAAATTTGTTGACAAAAATCACAGGACTACTGAAAGTAAACAGTACAGATTTGAGATTACAGAATCATTGTAAAATTATATGTTGATTAAAAAAAAATGGTGAAAATGTTGCATGTCGTGTTGGTAAATCACTGCATACTATAAATTATAACTGAAATTGTTGGACTGATTTTTTTTTAATCGGTCATGCACTGCTGAGGTTTGACAAAATGTTAATTAAAAATTCAAATGAAAGGGCAGGTAGATTTTGTATTTGTGTTGTTTATTTGTAATTGGAAAGTGGCAGGTATGGCAGGGAAGTGTGTGTGTGTGTGTGTGTGTGTGTGTGTGTGTGTGTGTGTGTGTGTGTGTGTGTGTGTGTGTGTGTGTGTGTGTGTGTGTGTGTGTGTGTGTGTGTGTGTGTGTGTGTGTGTGTGTGTGTGTGTGTGTGTGTGTGTGTGTGTGTGTGTGTGTGTGTGTGTGTGTGTGTGTGTGTGTGTGTGTTTGTATGTGTATGTGTCTGTGTATGTCTCTGTGTGTGTTTGTGTGCAGTTTGTGTGGGTTTGTGTGGTGTGTGTTGTTAAATACATATTGAAAACTGTAAACTTCTGTACATAATGTGTTGGTAGCATATGAGTTTAGCCTCACATTTTGTCATATTTTGAAAATTCATCTAATTTTTTTCTTACTGTTGAAACCCGAGTGTCATGTTTCACTGAAGGAAAGGATGCTAGCATGCTGGTATCTTCTTTGTCACCCAACATACATTAGCAAGCATTTCTATTGTTTGTTTGTGTGTGGGGGTGGGGGAGGGGTTGGTTCTGGGTAATATAATATGTTGGAAAGAAAAAATACAATTTTAAGATAGAAAGAAAATGTTTAACAGACCCCACCCCCTTGTTAGAGATGAGACACAGAGACAGATGTGCATGTCTATACCAGTGCCATCTGTCTGTAATTTTATATGTCTGAAACTATGATTCATTACCTCGATACAGTATTTCCGTCCGAAACAGCCTTCGGTCCGTTCTCTTGTCGCAGCTAGAAGGAAGAGCAGTGCTTTGTCTTGATATGTAAGGTGACATAAGTAGATCCAAATATCAAAGGAATTTTTAATGTCTCTTTTTTTTCTTTCAAATGTAAAGGGGAAATGGCAAGATTGGAAGTAGTTCTCAATTTAGGACACAATGCTCCAAGAATCAAGCACACCGGTAACATTTTCTGCTCTGAGCATTTGAAGAGTGTAGAATAAGAGTACTTAATTTGACATGCCGGGAAATTTTTTGACAAAATTTTTGGTCAAGTTGACAGTTCCCTAGTAGGGGTCAGGGGAGGGGTCAACTGGGATCAAATTTTTAACCTGGTCTAATTTCTTCAAAATGTACCTCAAATTACGCGACTAGTTACAAGGATTAAGACAACATATAATTTATCATGTATTTTGTGCATTGCAGACGAGATGTGGGGTCACTTCCGGTCAAAGGTCAAATGAGGTCAAATTTAAAACGTCCAAATTTGGCAAATTGCATATCAAATTGTCAAATTGTCTGTCTTACGAAGGACATTCCAAAAATATGTACAATTAAGTGTTTTTGACATTCATTTATTTGAGAAATGCATTTGTTTTCCTGAGACCCTTCTTTTTTGTATTGGAGATCGACAAGTGTGACAATGTCTATTTTTGTCCTATATTCATTTTTTTATTGTTTCATTTAACTTCACCAAGTTTGGATGTACAACTCAAACAATTGTGATCTGTAGACAAATTTGAAAACTTTGAGCCTGTGTTTCTCAAAATAGTATTATGTGACTTCAGTACTTTTTATTCTCCAGTCTTCATTTTATAGTTGTACAGTTCCCCTTTGTTGTACAATCATAATTACAAAAAACAAAAAACATCTATGACGGTGAAATCTGGCGCGTAGCTTTCCATGGAGCAATTTCTACCAGGTCGGAGATTAATTCAGTATGGTAAATTAATGCCTGACCGGTTTCTCTTCAAGTAAACAAATTTAAGACAAAGCCTTCCAGCCTGAATATACATGTACACTCTAGCTAGTATAATCTCTAGCCAGTGTATAAATTGAAATATGTTTTATCTTGTTTGGTATGGTTCTCAAGACATTTTTTTTTCTTCTCTTTGTCATGTCACTTCTCTCTGTCCTTTCAGTGGTTTGGTGTGTGTATGTGTACATGTATGTTTATGTGTGTGGGGGGGGGGGTAGGGGAGGGGGTGGGGGTACAGAGATGTGCTTTTCTGTACCATTCAGGTTTATGGATGGATTTTAATGTGAAGCAGGAACTGGATAAGGAAAATCAATGCAAAAGAAGAAGGAGAAGAATTAAGGAGAATAAAGAATAGGAAGAAAAGGAAGAACAAAGAAGAAAACATAATTATTAAGAAGGGGAACAGTAATACAGGAAGAAAACAAGAAAGAGGAGGATGAGGATTAAAGATTTGAAGTGGTGATATGTGTGTTCATGCCTATACTGTAACAACATGGATGAATATTACAAAATGGTGATTATTAAATTGTGATTTTTTTTGCCAATTAAATATATTTCACCTTGGCACTGGCAAATTAAGATTTGAGGGTGGTTGGTCCCCTTTAAACATGGTCCAATGAGGGTACAGTAACTCGCTCGCTCCCACGCTTTCTAATTTATGACGTGCCGCTCGGCAGAATAAACATACAGCATCTGTGTGTTGTATGGCAGAAGGCGAAGACATACAAGAAGGTAGGATTAACCTGGGGGTGACGGCCTGTTGTTTATGTTACGCTAGCACATTACCTCTACTGAGTTCGGGACCCCCTTTTAGAATGCTGGGTTGTTCCAAATATGGACAAAAGAAGCTGGCGGGACAATAACAGATATGTTTTTTTTTGGGGGGGGGGAGTATGTACCCTCAATGGGTTTGTTTTCTTGATACAAGCATTAAAGGGAAATTGCACATTTGGAAGTAGTTCTCAATTTGGGAAACAATCCTCCTAGAAACAAGTATACCATTTTTAAGTTCTGCATGCTGTGACAATTTTATTATCATACATTTTCGCTTTGTTGTACAATTATTATCAAAATATGCCGTGATAATTTTCTAAGGAATCAATTTCTATCAGGGCCATTGATTAGATTAGTACTTGTAAATTATTAATGCTTGTTTCCCCAAGTACAGGTAAACAATTCAATACTAATCCTTACAGCCTGAATATACACTCAAGTCAGTTTACTGGTACATGTTTTGATTCATTGGTTCTTGAGGCCCTTTTGACGTCTTCCAATTATGTCTTTGCCCTTTAAAGTGGAAGGTTTCGCCATTTTTATCCCAAAGGGCAGTAAAACGTCAAAAAAATGCCACAAGAACGAAAAGAGTTGAAACATATATCAATATATGGTTAGAGTATATATTCACACTGGAAGGATTTGTTTTGAATGTGTTTACTTGGGAAGAAACAAGCAGTACGTTACCAGTATTGAATTGATCTCCGGCCCTGATTGATAGAAATTGATCCCACATCAAGCTACACAACAAATTTCACCCTTACAATCTTGTTATAATAAATGTACAACAAAGACGAAATGCATGACTATGGAATTTTAACTCTGGGAGCACTGGGTTTTGAATTGAGAAATACTTTCAATCATGGCAGTTCCTTATATACAAATATATATTCACATTAAAAATTGGAGAGACATTAACCCTATTTTAACTGGGCTATTTCAGACCAGGTT
>JZLH01S0210361.1:15593-30198 GCA_001188425.1 Eucidaris tribuloides
GGTATGATTCCAAAATATGGACAAAACGAACTGGGGACAGATAAAGATCTATTTTTTTTTTTGGGGGGGGGGGGCGGAGTATGTGTACCCTCAATGGGTTTGCTTTTCTTGATTACAAGCATTAACAGCGGAAAGATGCACATTTGGAAGTAGGTCTAATTTGGGAAACAATCCTCTAGAAACAAGTATATTTTTAAGATTCCTGCATCGCTGTTGACACAATTTTTTATCATACATATTTTCGCTGTGTTGTACAATTATTATTCAAAATATGCCGTGATCATTTTCTAAGGAATCGAATTTCGGATCAGCCGGCCATTGATTTTGGATAGTTATCTTTGTAAATTTTAATGCTTGTTCCCACGGGAACAGGTAAAACAATTCAATCTAGATCCTTATACAGCCTGAATATACATCAACGTCCGAGTTTGGTACAGGTTTTGATTCATTGCGGTTTCTTGGGGAAATGGGGGGCGCCCTTTTGACGTCTTTCCATGTAATGTCGCTTTTGCCCTCCTTTCTGTAAAGTGGAGGTCTTCAGCCGATTTTATATCCACGCGGAAGGGCCAGGTGCCCAAAACCCGGGGGGTTGGGTTTTTGGGTTGTTGGTTGTGGTGGGTGGGGGGGGAGGGGCCAGCGAGGGGGGCGGGGGGTGGGGGGGGTCAAAAAAATGCCAACAGAACGAAAAGAGGTGAAACATTATATCAATATATGGTTAGAGTATATATTCACACTGAAGGATTTGTTTTGATGTGTTGTATTGGGAAGAAGAACAAGCAGCTACGTTACCAGGTTATTGAATTGATCCTCCGGCCCTGATTGCATAAGAAATTGATCCCACATCAAGCTACACAACAAATTTCACCTGTACAATCTTGTTATAATAAAATGATACACAACAGACGAATGAATGACTATGGAAATTTTAACTCTGGAGCCACTGGGTTTGAAGTGAGAATATACTTTCCAATCATGGGACAGTAATCCTGGTTATATACAAATATAAATATTCACATTAAAAAATTGAAGAGAGGACATTAACCTATTTTACTGCGGCTATTTACAGACCAGGTTTTTACTGCGGCGGGGGGGTCAAATTTGACCCCCCTAAGATCTCGGCCGCCATCGCAGCAGATCGCCCAGGCAAAAATTTGCGTAGCGCATAGGAGCGGATATGTAAACATTTTGCACGACTGCATAGTAAATTCTTCAAAAAATAAATGTTCTAGTTTTAAGTAATTTAATTATGCTAATACGTGTTATGAAATTCTCGGTTTCGCCTATAACCACAAGTACATTAAAGCTAGTGAATGGTAAATTTTTGCGTGAAAATATTCATTCTTGACATTTCTAAACAATTATACAAAAACACTTTGCGCAATTGGAATTAATTTCTTATGTATTTTATTGTATTTGTGAATTTCTTAATGTGATTTGCTTTGTTATTTTCGACCTGTTTGTTTTCTGATTGTTTTTTCGATGAAAATTTGATTGGCGGACACTTTTGTCCAATTATGAAAACAGCCAAAAAATAATTAACATCTTAACCAGTAAAAGCAAAAAATAATCAATAATATTTATGATTTAATGGCCTGAAAACAACAATATTTCCATTGCATTTTGCTACACGGAAATCACCAGTTTTCGCAGCCAATTTTGGGGTTGACATAGCATGTATCTAAAAGTCGTGCAGGTCGTAACGGTATGTCGCATTTTCGCAGAAAAAACGGCTCTCAAAAGATGCGCCAAGACTTGAAAGTAAAAAATGTCGGCGCAAGGCGACGCGGTTGAAAAAATTTTTGCGCGGCGCGGTGGTCTGCGGAAATTCTTGTCGAGGGGCGCGGTCAATATTGACCCCCCAGTTAATAATAGGGTTAACCCTATGTTAAAAACTTTTTGACCAACATACGGCTCTGACCACATCGCTCACAGATTTTCTACTTTCAAATCTTGCGCATCTTTTGAGACCATTTTCGCAAAAATCGGACATACCGTTACGACGCTGCATGACTTTTCATACATGCATGTCAACCCCAAAATTGCTCAAAAACGTGATTTCGTGTACAAAATCAACGCAAATTCTGTTTTTAGCCAAAAATCATAAATGTATGATTATTTTTGCTTTTACTGGTTGAAATGAATTCATTTTGTGCTGTTTATGATTGAGAAAGTGTCCCTAACAATTTTCATCGAAAAAACAATTGAAAACAAAAGGTAGAAGAAACGGAGAAATACATAAGAAATTCACAAAACAATAAAATACATAAGAAATGAATTCTGATTCGGCAAATTTTTTTTTGTAGATAATTGTTAGCTTTCTCAAAATGAATATTTGCACCAAAAATTAGCATTCTACTAGCTATTGTAAGTGAGTTATATGTGAAAACATAATTTTATACACTTATTTGCATAATTAATTACTTAGAAAATATAAAAAATGCGCATGCAAATTTTCGTGGCGATCATGCGATCGGCGGCCGAGATCGCCCCCCAGTAAAAACCTGGTCTGAAATAGCCCAGTTAAAATAGGGTTAAGAAAAGATTAGGAAACAAATATCCTGCAACATACAATCAAGAAAACACATAAAACAGATTTTATTCTTAATATCCACTGTATTATAAATTTATTTATGCTAGCAAAATCATATTTTGATATTGAACAAATATTAAGTACATGTATCTGTACATGCCAATTATAGCAGAATTGTCAATCTTGCAGCACAGTACACATACTCCTATACACCAGTATCGATGCAGTCACAAAAATAATTGACATTTACAAAATGTATAACACTTTGTACTCATAATAGTTACATAATAAATATATATTGTACAGCAATGTGACATTATCTTTGTTCTTATATACATACAAGTGTCATTAGCCTACCTTCGTATGCGTCAATTAAATACACAACCTTTCACCCTCATACAGCTTAAAATGACTCCCATTATCCCACAGATAAATACAAATTGCTAAACGTCATGTGCTACATCATATTCATACAACATACATTTTGTTGAATGGCTGGGAGAAGGGCCTTAGCATGTGTCCCGGCAGAAGGCCATAACCCTAAATTGCCTCTAACTTGATAACTATTGGCTTTTTTCACATGAAATCAAAGCAGTGTGATATTTTCAGATCCTTCTGTCAGTCTGTTAAGTGCAAATATAAAATAAAGCAAAATATCTCAATTTATCGGAAATTTGAAATTTACTGTTAAGGCCCTTTTGCTGGGTACAAATGCTAGGGCTCTTCTGCCAGCTAGGTGACAATTTCTCATGTACATTTCAACTTACATGTAAGAGATGAATATGTACCATTTAAAATCATCATCATTGTCATTTATTAAAGTCAGCATCTTCCCTCTTATGATGGATCAGTGATTTTCGCTTCATGAGACTCCCTCCCTACACTTTTTCTTGTCTTGAGCATCCTCCTCTTTTAGCCCAGCCCTCCCGCTGTTCACATAGTCCTTGGTCTTTTCCTTCAGAGTATCTGAATGCATGGATCTGTATGTGATGGCAGTATACCAACTACTTACCAACACACAGGGCTCTTAACACCAAACACAGAACACTGGAACTGCTGTAGATACACATTTGTTGCCCTTCACCATAAAATAAGGTGAGCAGCATGAATCAATATTCAAATGAATACATGTACATTACTACAAAGTACATTTGATGACCTTTAGAATGTTATATAAATATCTCATTTGCACACTGACAATAATGTTAAAATTGTGATAACAAGGTACTAGCCAGAGTGAATAGTTTCTGAGGAAAACATATCTCACTTGAACATAGACGAACAATTATGAAGAATCTTGATGACAACATATTGAGACAGAATATTTAAAGGCAGTGGATCTCATTTGCAAACATCCCCACAGACCAGGAAAAGATAACTCATGCCCTTACGCTATTGATGAAAGGCATGTCTGTGAAATTTGAGGGTCAGTTACATGTATTTCCTAGAATTTGAAAAATGCGAAAGAAAAACAATAGCTGTTTAGTGTACGTTCTATGGTAGGAATTTTTTTCTCGCGAGAAAAAAATTCAAATCAGAGTCTGACGGTCACTATAAGAGTTTCCAGGTCCTATATTTTTGCTAAAGGTTCCAGAGGCATTTCTTCTAAATGCCATTGTATCACAATGTAATATATATCCACTGCCTTTAAGTTTCAGATTAATTCACGAGTCAAGATTACACTTCATAATTTGGAAAAAAAAAGATCTCAAACATGACCTGCTGCATATAACTCATTGTAACATTGACTAGTGACAAGAGGCAAAACTATTAGGCACTATAAAGAGCAATTAACTTCCTGAGAAAATTATAAAAACATGATTGAACAGATACAAGATATACATATCTACCGAAATTTGTTAAGGGGGCGGAGGGGGGGGCATTAGGGCCCCCCGCCCCCGGATATTTGGGACTGTTAAGATTTAAAACGCTACAAGTAACTTTCTATATTTTTCTTCATGACAGTTGGAGGACTATCTACCACCAGTCATAAATTATCCCACAAGTGATTTACGCTATTTACAATGTATAATACACCCAATAATAATTTAGTATGATGCAGATAAATAGATCTCAAAGCTTAAAGTTGATGATAAATAAGAAATGTGCAATATACATTTTGGCTCAAGGCACTTTTCTGTAGCTGAACTGTGATTGCACATGGAATGATCAACTAACAGAACACACAAAGTGTAAAATGTATCTTACTAACACAATTTCTACCAAGTTTGATGTACTGTACACTTGCTGAAAGTTTAGGTAAAGTCTGGGTAAGACGTTAGTCCCCAATGAAAATATATAGTTAAAAAAACAAAAACTATGGAACAAACATCAACGACCATTTGGAAAATATATAGTGATACACGAGAATGTTTTTCATACAGAAACTTCAAGTAAATATCTGAGCTACATGATTCTCCATGCTACTAGTGTCTCTGAGAAGGTCTGAAAATGAAGCCCTGGAAAAATTGCTATGGGTGCAAATCAATGAGTGACCATTCAGTTTTCCCCCATAGACTGCTGGGTTATAATTCTCGGATCGATTTAAATTTGCTTATGTTTTGTGAGGGAAACCACAGCTGTTTTCAGTTTGTGTTCTAAGGTGTTTATTTGTCCATTCAAACATGGTCAGATATGTCAGACAGCAAAGTAGTTTTTTTTATTTGAAGCTCTACAATGTCTGTGTCTTTAACCAATTCAGGAAACACACAGGAAATCATTGACTGGACTAGCTCCCTGGACAGACTATTTGACAATTGAAACACTATCATGTAGGTCAGATATCAAAATTGGACCATTTTTTAATGGGTTGCCACAATAATTGTGTTAATACATGTAGCATGACTCAAGGTAGTCTAAAACTTGGGGGTAAATCTATTCAAGAATCAAGTAAACTATACAAGGATTCTGTTGTGAAAATTCTGTGATCAAATGTTTGACTCTTTTTAAAAGAACTACCATCACTATCCCTTGTGATAGGCAAATTTGTTGCATAGCATTCTATGGGATCAATTTATATCAGGGCATGAGAGTTATTCAATGCTGGTATGTTCATGCTTGATCATCTTTTAGGAAACAAATTCAAGACAAATCGTTCTAGCTAAGATTTACACTCCAGGTGGTGTATACATTGGTATATATCCACACTTATTTGCTTCTTGAGGCATTTTCAAGTGTTCCATTCATGTCATTAGCCTTTAAAGTAACAGGCTAACATTGTGGAGCTTCAATTTAAAAAATTGACAAACTTTGAAATCTGAGCCACATAGTAGTGTTATAATGGACAAATAAACACCCTAGAATACAAAAGTTGAGAAGGTTATGCTGCCACTGGCAAGATATGCATGAATAAGCAATTTCTTCTCCAGTGGATGATTAAATAACCTAGATCTACAGATAAACATCCTAGTCCATGAGAGGAAATGGGCAGGTACATCCGGTCAACTTGAGTGCTTGTAGATTTTCACTTTTTTCAAGCACTAAATCATCATTTTGAAATGCAATTTTTTCAGGGTTTCATTTTCAGACATTATCAAAGACACTTAGAGCATGGAGGATTATGTAGCTCACATACTTTTTTTTTTAAACTGTGGTCATTGTTAGCCTGTGGCCTTAACTAATGCCTTCAACTGTATCGTGAAACAGAGAGATGGACGACTGAACATATGCAGCAAGGTGATCGAAGCTGACGTGGTAATGACTAAGTTGAAATGTTCCAGATGTAGATCTTCTGCTAACTTGTGGGTTTCTTATTTTTATCGAGTTGTTCTCGCTTCCATTGTTCTATCCTCTCTTTCAGTTCTGTGTTTGGAATGACTTCTTCCATGGTCAGTGGGTTCCGGTTGAAGGGATCAATGTGGTCACTAGAGAGAAAAGAAGAAAGAAAATAACTACAATAATGAAAATTTACTGCCATTTACAAGTTTAAAATTCACAATTATACAAATATAAAAAAGAGAAAATATTAGATATTTTCCATTTCAAATTATTTTGCATTACTTTCTCAAAAAAAAAAAAAAATCATAAGACACGGACAATCTCTTTCCTTAGTATAATATAACCAGTATAGTACAGCATTACAATTATTCAGTTACTTTTATATTTTGGTTAGCTTATGTTACAAAAGACATGTAATATTACGTTATGTTGTATGTTGTTATGTTGCGCTGATGGTCAAATAAGCTATAGTAGCCATGTGAAAATTATCTACAGCGCTTGTTACATGTTGCATTTCGTTATGTTTTGTTATATTTTCTCTATATTTGTATGATTGTTTATTTGATGGAAATAAAACCTAAATTGAGTTGATTATGAATCACCTTGATGCTGAAGATTATTCTATGCATCCCAAAATAAGCCAATCAATTAACCCTTTACTCACTACAGTCGACCATTGTCACCAATGCTAACTCGCTGCCGTCGACTATCGTCGTGATTCGTCGACAGTCTGCTTGCATAGGAATATCACCTATTCAATTGTACAAGAAGAATGTATTTCCTGTTCTTTCATGTATTTACACCTTTCCACCAGTACTAACAATACATTACAAAACAGGGTCACTTATGCATGAGTGCACCTGTAAAAAATGCATTGTTTATAGGGGATCTGAAAATAATCCAGCAGCCTATGTATTCATAATGCACAGGGCAAAGAGTTCAACAAAACCCTTGGGGACATAATGCCCACCTGAGGTCATGCAACTTCTCTGTTTCGCCCCTCGAGAGTATGTTATTAATTGAATATAGATTTATTGTATTGTATTTATTGTATTTATTGATTGCATATAGACTTGGAGCCCAATAACTAGGCACCAATGGGGCCACATGATCTATTTTCAAAAACTTTTCATACTATTGCTATATGAACAGGGACAACGCAAAGCGTAGCATCCCCTTGCAGGGTACATATAGCATACATATGCATATTAAATGAAGTGTGAACTTTGCCCTTTGGCATACATACTTGAAGATCAAAATCCGTCTAACATTATTAAAGTCATTGAACGGAACTTGTAATTAGCTATTCTTACATAATTAATGAGCTATGACCTTTGACCTTTGACATATTTGTACATAATCTAAAATCAAATTGTATTTTGATACTATACACTCCTGCTCATAATTATGGAATATTTTGTTGATACTTAAAGACGCTATATAACACTGTGGAAGACACGTTTAAAAAATTGTTGAACTTTGCTATCTGACATATCTGACAGTGTTTGAATGGACAAATAAACATCTTAGAACACAAAAGTTTGGACAGTTATGCTGTCACTAGTACAATACGTGCAGATACAAATTGGCACATTAATTTCCTATCAGGCGATAGGAAATTCTGCAACACAGCAGTCTATGGGGGAAAGCTGGAATGGTCTCTCAATGATTCTTATTTTTTTAAAGCACTTATCGATCGTTTTAAACTGCAATTTTTCCAGGGCTTCATTTTAAGACCATGTCAGAGACACTGGTAGCATGGGGAATCATGCAGCTCAGATTTTTAAAACTGGAAACACTGTTATACAGTGCCTTTAAGTTCTTTCTCCTATATCATCTAAAATTTTCAAGACAAGAGTTTATTTCACAAAAACGCAGTATGTGAAGCAATTTTTGGATTTCATGAGATGACTAAAGTAAAAACTAAAATATGATTGAGCGCAATAACAATTATATATATATATTTTTTTAAATCCACAAAAAATCATGAAAAAGTATTAAATTAAAGTAATTAAAAAAACAACACAGAAAACTGATGAATTTTGATCAAATGTTATTTATCACTAAATTAACATCAGAATAGTGGCTGTTACAAGTCTTATAACGCACGTAACCACCACGTGACTCAACAACAACAACAACACCGCCATTTATAAACACAGGTTTTAGTGTCAAGTCGGACGCTAGAAAATGCTCAAAATTCCTGAAATACTTAGATTATAATTGTTTCACCTGGGATGAAAAAATATTAATCCCATGGCAACTTCTAAAATGTTTTTTAGGTATTCCATAATTATGAGAATGAGTGTAAATGACAAGATCAAGATTTGACTACCATTTCACTGACAAATGTGTGTAAACATATTAAGTGGGGAAAATTACCTTTTCATCAATGAATATACATCTTTTCTAGGGTAAAAGTATCTTTATTTTCAGTTTTTGCAACCTAGAACCCTGTATACTTCACCGTTTTTGAAAAAAAAAAATAGCTGTTTTGGGGTGACATAATTTTCTCCACCTACTTTGAAATTTTGTTTGAAAACTTAATGTAAGGTAGTATTTTTGTGAGAAGTTTAATCGTTTTGTAGTGCTTTGCACTGCTTTTCAAATGTATTCCTGCATTACGTTTTATGAATTTTTCAAGTTGTCAATATTATTTGAGGAGGGGGAAGCAATTTGATAAGTTTGCATCTGCCCCCACCCTTTCTCTCAGGATTGACACCCCTGCCTATCAGGGATGTAGCCGAGGCCGGCCTCGAGGCCGGATTTTGCCGGCCTTGGCCTTGGCCTCGGACCGAGTCACGTGTACAAAGTCTATGAGAAAAATATTTTTCCAGCGGCCTCGTGACTCGGAACAGCCAGCTACATTCCTGCTGCCTATAAATGTAACTAAAGTTAATTCTACTTTGAAGGGTACACGGATAATACTTAGCACACACTACAGTCAAGCCACTGTCAGAGCCTCCTCGAACAACTAGTGTAGCAATGTGGGAGGACCAACATATTCAAAATGACCATCTAACTAAGCTGCCAATCCCAACCCAGGAGCAAATTGCACCAGGCCATAAATCTGTTTGGAAGACATGGAAATCGCTGAACAGACTTCGCACGGACTTGGGCGAAAGACCGATACGACTAAATAGGGCTTTGCTGCGGCCATAGATACAGCCTGCGACTGTGGAACATCTGAACAGTCAATGCAACACCTGCTGAGATGCCCACTACTGGTCGAACAATGCTGTATGGAGGATTTGGCAGCTGCTAATGAGAGGGCTCTCCACTGTGCGAAAGCATGGCCTAATATCTGACTGTGGATGATGGACACGAAAGAAGAAGCACACACCACAGTGTTTGAGGCCACGGACACTTACCTCAGTAGATGTCTGGCAATGGTGGCTCTGTCTATGACCATCTTGGATGACGGCAAGGTCACGGGGTCAACCATGAGGGTAAAGGTCAAGGGGTCAATGAACTCCTCTGGGGCATCGGCATAGTATTCCTCTTCCATCTCGTTCCTCTCACTCAGTTCCTGTAAAGAACAGATTGATATTACGGGGAGGTGTCATGGCTCAGTGGATAAGACTCAGTTTCTCGACCTAGAGGTCCGTGGTTCAAATCCACGCTGGGCCATGGCGGTTGTGTCCTTGGGTACAGCACTTTATCTCCATTACCTCGTCCCTCGGATAGGACGTAAAGCTGGAGGTCCCGTGTTGAGACAGAAACACTTCAGCACGTAAAAGAACCCACACACTTCATCAAAAAGAGAAGGGTTAAAACCCGGTGTTGTGGTCACATATCCATATGCAAACTACCCGGGACTGGATGCCTGAGGGTAACAGTAATTAAGTTCGCTTTTCTAGTCCCTGTCATTCGAAATGATGACAAAGCAATAATAATAATAATATAATACAGACATTGGAATTTGAGATTCCACAAGATTTTAGGATCAAATCAAGCATATTATTACCAATTATTATTACTATTATTATTATCAATCATTCCCATGTCCTTGGGTAAGACGCTCCATCCGCAATACCCTTCTCCACTCAAGAGTACAAATGGGTAGCTGAGTGGATGAGGAATCCCCTGTAGGTAAACTGGCTTGGGCACCTTAGTGGCGGAAGGGCTAGGAATATTCCTCAGGAAGTGGAAGTGATGCACACCTCTGCAGGCAGGATATGGTCCGATCAGGGCTGCCACTCAAAATGTTGATTTCCCCCTACGCCGCATGCGTATTTTCCCCTACGCACACCACTTTTCCCCTACGCCTAATTATTACAATTTTCCCCTACGAACCCATGTTTTCCCTTAGAAAATTAACTTTTTCCTTACGAAGGTGTGTTTCCCCTACAAAATAACCTTATATATTGATCACAATTTCTTCACCGGAGATGGACAAAATGGACGAATATATAGGAAATCCATTGAGAATTCCAAGAATATTTCTGAACAATTGTCCAAACCCCCTACAGTGCGTACAGTGGGTCAACTCAACTGGGGGCACCCAGTCGCTCACACGACAACATTTTTCAATGATGAATTAATGCGGCCATGTACAGACAACGTATAGTCATATAACTAGAAATGCTATGGTAATTCTTGTTAAATCAGTGTAAATAAACACTACCATTAAAACATAATTTTGGTAATATTTGTAAATAAAATCGGCCATTTTGGACATGGTAATTTTACAGAAAATAATGTGTTTGCATGTAATGATCTTGAATTAGTCTTAGATATTGGGAAAAATTTTGAAAAGTGCAGAAGAACACTCGCACTTATTGCTGGTGTAGTTCTTTCTAACACAGTAAATCGGAATAAATTTGAAAAACATGTTGCAATGTGAAGCAGAAATAGAACTTGGAGGGTAGCGCTAATCGCCATTTTCATGTTATATTTTAGCAGAAAAATACGTGTTTGCATGTATGTCTTGATTAGTCAAGAAAATACATTCCGCGAGCGAGCGTAGCGAAGGCGAGCGTTTTGGAAATTTCGAAACAGTGGTGCAAGAAGAAAACTGGCAATTAATTGTGGTGTCGTTCTTTCTTAGTAAATCGAAATAATTTAAAACTGCAATGTGAGCACAAATGGAATTGGTGTAAATGTTTATTACGGGCGCCGTAGAGCCAATCAAATCAAGGGAGGTGCTATAAATGAAGAAAAGGGGATTTTCGCCCCAGAAAGAAGGTTCACTGAACCTATTTTTGGCTGGGTATAGGGCTGACGATTCTAATGGGGTGGAGTCGCTAGGGGGCCCCGCCTTAGAATTCCCCAGGTGGGGGTCAGTTCTGGTTCTAGAAAGTTTCAACAGGCCATTTTGATTCTCTGGGGCAAACCCCTTTCTTTTCGTTAAATGGATAGTCAATACAGCTAAAATCCCCCGCTTTCAAAACCTTTTGGCACTTCCGAAGCTATAACTTTTTTATTCTAAATCCTGAATAGGAAGGATTAATTTTCTAAAATGGTGATAATTTGTTGGGGTCAGGGGCGGAGCCCCCTGAAAACCCATGAGTTCCAACCAATTTTGACCTTGGTGATAACACTATTGTTTTTGATGAAATGAACTTTTGTCAAAGACTAATTAAAACAACCCAGCTTTCAAATCTTTATTTACTTCCTAACGGAATAATTTTTTTGTAATCATGACTGCATATAAGAAGTAATTTCAAACCATGGTTAATAGTTATGGGGGGTCAGGGCGGAGGCATGGAGAGTTCATAGAGTTTCAGCAGTTTTATGCAGTATATTTTGGCCCCTCTATTAACATTATTCTAATGAACATTCAACAGTAATTTTCAAACATGTGATTATAACGTTCTTTTGAAAAAAGCGTACCTTCACATGAGGGAGGGGCATATACGCACCTGACGCAACCCCCCTGCGGCTACAGGCCTGTTATTCAATTCATATATACCATTCTATCTGATTTGAATTAAGTGGCTTATGGGATCATCAATATTCATTTATTGATAGCTGAGGAATGCAGAAAAACACACCATGCAAAAGGTATAGTCACGCAGGTGATGATTTTGGAGGTGAAATTTTTTACAAGCAAAATGTTTTGATTTTGATAAGTGTATCTGCAATATTGCCTCTGCTATCAGGCTGGTTGAAGTAAGAGTTATAATAGGTCAACCCTGCGAGCGAGCGTAATTGAAGCTAAAATAATTCAAATTTTGGGGCACAAGGGAAATCGTAAAAACTCATGATCCGTTGGGCACATCTGGCTTTTTGAAATCGACCCTAAATTTGTCCGACCTAGACGAGGAAAAGCTTGCATAATCAACATTAAATTCTTTTAACAATTTGAGCAGCTGTGACAACAGCAAACAATTCTTGTTGCATAAAAATAGCATGTTTAATATTTGACACAAAAGACTGATCTATGTTCGCGAAACATTTTCACACGATTGAAACCAAAACACATCCTAGCAACACCATAGAAAACACTCGCAATAGATTCCACATGAAGGCGGTTAGATCTCTGATCAGCTCACTATATTCTCTTGAATAAGATGACTCTTCAATTCATCTGGATGTTCTAGTGGACATACACAAAAAGTTGCTGAACTGTAACGTGCATCTCTGTCATTATTATACGAGACCCCCGAACATTCACAGTATGTGTGCAGATAACGCGGCCACTTTAAATAGACGAACAGAACTATAGCCTATATTACGCAGATTTCAATAAGTTTTTTAGATAAAAAAAGTTTACTTCACATAAGGATTACATGTAGATCTCGTAAGTCTATCTTAAACGGTGAATTTAAGACCAATGTGCTAACTCGTTTCGGCCAGCCTTTACTTTATCTTTTTCTTTCCTTTTTTCTTTCGTTTTATTATTTTTTTTTTTGCCGGCCAAGATTGGGGGGGCACGTGCCCCCCGCCGTGCCCCCCAGTAGTTACGCCAACACTGACGCCCCTACATCCCCTACAAATCATCAAAACCCCCTACATTTCCCCTACGGAAGGTCATTTTCCCCGTAGGTATCCCCTACAACCTACGCAAAGCCAAAATCCCCTACGGTACGAGATTTCCGCTACGAGTGCCTTGGGTCCGATGATCAAGGAGGGATCAGTCGTGAGAGGGGGCCTTGGAGGTGCTGATTTAAGACTATAAACCAACAACTTTACTCTTTTTTTTTAAAGACACAATTTAACATGGTGGAAATTCAATTTTAAAAACTAATCACATTTTGATATCTGAGCGACATACATATCGTAGTGCTTGAATGAACAAATAAACACCCTAACATACAAAAGTTTGGAAAGTTATGCGGCCTCTGACAAGATGTGCTTATAACTATAACACAGTAGTCTATGGGAGAAAAAAGACAAGGTCAGGAGAAGGTCACACTGGATACTGTAGATTTTTACTCTTTTAAAGCACTAAATGATCACTTTGAAGTTAAATTCCTTCAGAACTTCATTTTTGACCTTATCAAAGCACTTAGCACACAGACGAATAGACGATGATGCAGCTCAGTTTTTGTACACTGTGGCCATTGTTAAATCATGCTTTTAACATTACCCATTGATCCCTGAAGAGTGTTCCAAGCCCGACTGCCCGTGCACAGACACATGAACACAGAAGTCCACGTACCTTGATCTTCTCGGCAAACTGCGCCAGCTGGTGGATCATCTCCGGACTGGCCCCGATCTTCCTCAGGACCCGGTCCGCTCTGACGAAGAGCATCTGGGAGTAGTTGCCCTCATCCTGGCACGTGGCCTGACAGAAGGCCTGGTCCAGACTCAGATGGATGTAGAGCTGACAGATGTCCTTTACAAGCTGCTTGGGGTTAAACTCTACCTCATCAAAGTCCTGGACCCTCAGAGCTATCCGGTTGGGACCAACCTGTTGGAGACAGTAGATATATACTGTAATCTTAATGTTTTAAGTACCAGACTTAAAATCTTTATGGTAGGGATGGATGTAGAGCTAACAATTTGATTGCTTGATTGATTTGATTGTGAGATGTCTTTGACCAGCTGCTTGGAGTTAAACTCAACCTCGTCGAAGTCCTGACCCGCAGGGCTATCCCGTTGGGACCAACCTGTAAGAGATGGTGATATATAATCTTAACCTTTTAAGTCCTAGACCCACAAGGGCTATAACTATGTAAGTACCAGACTAGAATCTTTAGAGATGGATGTACATCTGACAGATGTCTTCGACAAGCTGCCGGGAGCGCCCTGGATTGGTTGGCGTCGTACTGCTGCTGCTATTGTTCAGAGCGCTACTTGTGCTGCTACTAGTTGCTGTGGAGGCCAAGGGGACAGCGCCTCCACCAGTCACCGCGGAGAGAGCATGGCGGTGGACGGTGGGTAGCCAAGCTTCCAGGATGTCAATCCCGC
>JZLH01S0210368.1:0-11124 GCA_001188425.1 Eucidaris tribuloides
AGAAACCCAACCCTGCTAATTAGTTGATGAATATGATACCAATGGACATTTATTACATTTCTTCATAGTATTTTCTTTACAAATAATCATACTATTTGGATTTCACAATTTGTGAGCTTGAAATACCATTTGCTCTACAAAGCATGCTGCAGACAGAAATAAATACCATGCTATGAAATGGAAATTGCTTTCATTTCTACTTTGGATCGACATGTTTGACAAAGACAGTCAAAAGTGAAGTCACATTAAATCTCACAGTGGACGTGCAAATTTTTCATATGCAGAGTTGTATCCGAGACCACAGATTCTGAGACCAAGACTGCCCCAAAACGCAACCTCTCTAGGGTTTGTACAGGTGGCTTGGACCGAGACCGAGGCCGAAGCCACCAGAATTTGGCCTCGAGGCTTGCCTCCAATTCAACACTGCTCATATGTGAAACCACTTTATAGGAAGAATTCAGAAATAATGACATTCATATCTTCTTCATTGGTTCCTTTGTTGGTTTGACGTTTGTGCATGTAATAGTTCAAGTAAACATACAATATTCTCTACATTAAAAAAACACTAGTTTTAAAGATTATGTTTGGGATTTGCAAGTCCATTACTTCCCTTCATTATCAATACCAAACGGTAGTTTAGTACTTACAAATGGTGTGTTGAAAGTTTGAGATCCATACGTCATGAATTTCTCGTTTTATGAGAAAAACTAATAACGATATGTTACCAGAACATTGTTTTTTCCGCGAGGAAAATTGCGAATCGTGGTTATGTTTATGTTCGCATGACCAGCAGAGCACACTGATTGGTTAAACGGCTAAACTCCGCGCAACCTTCGGCTAATGGCTGATCGGACAATTTTGGAACGGCCCGTGCACGTTAATGTCACTGTAAATTTTGAAGTTTAAATGTACAGATTTTCACAAAAACTATGTATTCTACCCAAAGGTTCTATGACAGGTGTTTATTTATACTAATCTTCACATTGTGAATGATTTAGCTGATTTCATTCATTTTGCCGTTTTCTGACATGCAAATCCCGTACTCAGTCTTTAATCATATTTATGCAACAATGTTGTTTAAACACACTGGATACATGTACATTTTCTTTGTGCAAATCAAATAAAAATTGAACATTGCTTTAGTTCTGCTTGTAGCAACTGATACTTACTTGTGATGTAATACTGGACTTGGAAAATAACCTGTCAGCCTCTTTGAATTTACGATTCCTCTTGTCTGTTTTACTGTTTGTATTTCTGTAGAAATGAAAAGGAAAACCCACACAAAATGAATCACAATGAAAATCAGCAGTGTGGTACAACTTCAATAACATTCAATGAAGCAATACAGATTTGAACATCCAATTGACCCAAAGACTTAAATATTGCATAGATTTTAATTTTATTCAATTGTTTGCATTTCTATGCGAGTAAGTTAATGAAAAATAGATTAAGTTGGTCATGATGGAATTAATAGAGTACAAAAACTATAGCAAATCCAGCATCCAAAATGAGGTAGTTCGTAGTTATAATAGTTCCCATTGGGTCAATTTGATAGATGGGATGGATGGTCGAAAGAGCAACAGAAAAAAAAAATCACAATCGCTGATAATTTGGGGTGGAAAAAGTAAATGGGGAGAAATTTTGCATATGTGTGTAGAATTTGAGTGAAGTACAAGTTCATTTGCTCATCCTTTTCATTTAATCACATGAATGTGTAAACTGTAAATCTTGTATAATTGTCGATCAGGGTGACTTTGAACACTGGGCTGACTTTGGACATGCTACAGTATATACGAAACATGCTCCAGTCAGAACACTTATTAAATGGTTCGCTTTACATATATTTTTTTATATCATTAAAAATCGGAACCACTTAAATTTGATTTAAAGTACTCAATGGTACAAATTTTCCTTTTGGCATGTCGAAAGTCACCCTGATATACAAAATATATTTGTTGTATTCAATTCAAGCCTGATTATGGGAAGAACTGTTCAAATCAAAAGCACCTGCAATTGTTTATATTCTACCATGATAGAATGGAATATAACAATTGACAATTCATTAGAACAACCTGCAGAATAGACAAATCATTGTGATTTTTGTTTTTGTTTTCTTTTGGTTGTCTTGTTTCATTGTGGAGAATACATGATTGCATAATGGGAATAAGTCACTGATCTAATAACTTGAACAAGATGGAGATTTACATCATACAAGTTTATTTCCAGACTTACTTGTTTGTTAAATATCTATCCCAGCCTCGAATGATGTTGCCATACAGAGCTGTGTCTTCTAAATAGCTGCCTTCGAATGCATAGATCTGCCGTTCAAGATTTGCAAGAGTTTCCTGGAAAAAAAAAAGTGAGTTTTTTTTTAAACAAAAGCTATGGTAATATCACTCATTGTAGTTGTAGCTTGACTTTGTGTACGATTCTTTTTCAAGGCCAAAAACTGTATTTCTGAATAGATATACGACATATTTTCAGCTTTAATGAATACATCCACATCATTTTTCACTTGAGGCATGAACATTTGGGTCAAAACAGTTTTACTTCTGAAATAAAAAAAAATTATAAAATTTTTAGATGCCAGATTTTTGGAACCCTTTCACATGCCTTCACACATGAATGAACATTTACCAAGAGGAGAATACAGACAGGGGTAAGGGGCAATATAGCATCTATTGCACTATATTTCCCTTGCTTGTATGGGTGGGTAATATAGGCTATTATCTAGGAAAATGTCATCTCCGGAAACACTGGCAGAAAAATGAATTGGGGTTTGTCTGGGAGAATATGCTACAGAGAAACCCCGTTATAACTGAGCTGGATAAGCCGCACATACCCGTACGCTTCAGGGTTGGGGAAATTGTTGTCTCGGTCCCGTTTTCATTTTACGTGTGTTCATGGAAGAAGTGCCGTTATAGCGGAGCTCTGGTTATTGCGCAGATTTGCTTACAACGAGTAGTTTTCACCCATTAAACAAAGAACAACATAAGAAATTCACCCGATTAAAACGAGGAATGAAGTCGCATGGTCGCTGCACCAATCTCTACATTTGCGCAACGCCAAAACAATGCGCAATCGATTCACGAGCGCCAATCGCACTATCAGCCTGCCATGCACGCAGCCATGCACAAAACATGAAGTCCCTGACTTATGTGCAAGAGTGTGTGTGTACGTGTGTGTACACACTCAACTGCACAGTACATGTCACACAAAGCCTGCTCCCGTACACAGTACTCAACGCAAGTTACGAGCGTGAAGGGTTGCTCTTATATTTCGAGTCTAGTTTCCTTTATTACTTTGGATGAGTATATATAAATGCAAAAATAATCAGCTTTCCATTCATTAGTTTTGGTGCAGAAACAAGCAGGGAAAAGCAGTAAACAGATGGGTTTAATGCCTAGTCCATATATGTTATATTTTGTGTGTTAACATTATGTGCTACTTTACACACACGGCGGTACGGTTACAACGAGGTAAAGTCGGGCAGTCGTGACAAACTCGTTATACGGGTTTCCCTGTACTAGAATCAAACTGGTGTAAAGAATATACCAGTCTTATACACCAGCTGGAGTGTATCTCACGGCTGAAGGATTTATCTTGAATTTGTTTACTTCAGGAGAATTAGCATGAACATGTCAGGATTTCATTTTCATTCTCTCGAGTCGCTGAGAGAAATTAATCCCACAGAAAGCTACATATACACAACAAATTTTATCTTGTCACAGTACTTTTAAAATGAGAGTCAACTTTTGACTACAACATTGAGAAAAAGAAAAATATATTGCTATAAATGTAGTAATTAGGCCTGGTCGAATATCATTTTGATAATCGATTAGTTGACTGCGAAAAGTAATCGAATTAATCGAATTAGTCAGAATACAAAAAAAAAATAAACATAGTAGATCTAAGTACGCCGAAAACAAGTAGACTCTAGTACATGGGACTAAGGACAAAATGAACTAAACAGTTGAGTCTATCTGTTAGCAGCGTTAGCAATGAAAAGTTTAGAGAATGAAAAACATAACAGCCCCAACGAAGATGTTGTCTTACACCCCGTGGCACATTAAAATCAAGATTTTGTTGTTCCAACTAAAATCGCTCTTTCATGCATCAACATCGCTACCTTACCTTGCAGCGGCGCAGCTGCCATTTTAGCTTAGCAAAATATCCGTTTACCAAAATATCCGCGTATCCACACTGCCACAGTGCGGAAACAGATACATTGATATTGGGTAAACGGATATTTTGTTAACCAAGATGGCGGACTGTGTACGGATAAATTCAATAGCCGTAGTAGAAGAATCAAAGTTTCCGAAATACATGACAGCAATTTTCGGAAAAAGTAAAAGTCAGCAAAGGAAAGAATATGTAAAAATTGACGGTATTTTGACATTTCTGTTTTTCAAAACCGAACATTTCAACTCTTCTTTTTGCTTTGGCAAATATATTTCCACAGTGATGCCGCAGGGATGTCACGGCATGGCCGGAACTTACGGGTCGCCATTTGGAAATCCACTGTTCTTGACCTTTATTTTCCATTTAAGAAATGATATATTTGGGTTCTGATCATGCTAAAAATGTTTTCCTTACTTTGAATATTGATATCTAAATTATTTTTTTAAAATTTTGTTAACAATCAAGTTACTGTATTTGAGTTTCAGCTAAGGCATTTAGACTATTCGTCACCCGACGATTAATCGATTCATTTTAAAGTCGTATTCGAATACCAATCGGCAAAAAGGTAATCAATTAATTCGATTAATCGATTTTTTGTCCCAGGCCTAATAGTAATGCTAAAGAATGACGACAACAATAACAATGATGATGATGATGATAATAATAATAATAATAATAATAATAATAATGATAATTATTATTACAAGTCATTTCAATCTCATTTATCATCAGTAATAACATCCATACTTTCCAGCATGCATGCTTTCATGACTAGTACAATCAAATGAAATAGAAATATTCATGTTCATGAACTGTCTCAGTGTCTGAAACTATCAAATTCAAAGGAGAAAAAAATATTGTAAACAAATTACAAAATGTGCTAATATGTGCTTTACTTAGCTAGCAGCTGGCCTGGTTCAACTATAAAATTTGCCAACACTTTTAACAAAATCATTTGAACCTCTATTATTAAGAAATTAAACACTTTTTCAGAATTTTGTGTAGAGCTAGCAGCTCTAGCACAAAAGCCATCTTTTAAATTTCAGCCTGCAACGCCGATTCAACTTTGCAGTATATTTATACGAGTCACGACAAAATTTCCCGCAAAGAAAAACATAGAGATATATACTTAAGAACACAAGAGGGCGTACTTGATCAAATGACTATGCCGACACTAGATGCCGTCCGCCATTTAATCCGGGCAACACTATGCCCGGATTTCCCGTAGAGACGCACATAAACCATAATTGCTTTTTGCCGTAGTTCTTGACGCGGAAAATTGAAGAATGTTGGATAAAACTACGCGCTGATGTCAAAACAACATCTATTTGATGCTAGTTGTTATATTTTGGTTATTTTTGCCATTTTGAGGCTAAAAATCCATTTTTTGGTAAAAATTCAGATTTTTCAGTCAGAACATTAAAAGAAAGGTTTTAACAAGCCTATCCTATGTATAGATATGCTCTGTTTCCAGAAAATTTATTCTTATCAAATAAATTGCACAATATGGGGCATTTGGAGACTTTTGGGGCTAAAAATCACATTTTTGTGATTTTGGTCAAAAATTAGATTTTAACCCGGAAATTAGTTCTGACAGGCCTATAATATTTATTTTAGGCCTATGCATAAATGTATTAACCCATGATACCCCAATTTAGACCATGTGGCCATTTTGGGTGAAAAATAACGATTTTTATCCTTTTTGGTAAAAAATTTGATTTTTAATCGGAAAATTATGCATGTAACTGTAGAAAAGCTTATATTGTGTACAAACGTTGTCAAACTTTGTGCGGAATCTAAAAATGCTAGTATCAACCCAACTTACTTCATTGCGACTAGCCTATTTGGCCATTTTGGGTCAAAATGCCACTTTTTAATCAGTTTCGGTCAAATTAATAAATCAAATCATAGCATTTAATGAAAAGGTTTTAACAAGCCTATCCTGTGCAAAGGTGTGTGCCGAAGCATTTCTTTTACCCAACAAGGGATATTTTGGTCATTTTGTTTCATTTCGTTGTTTCTGTTATAAATTATGAAATTTTTACCAAAAATCATAAAATTGTGATTTTTGCAGAAAAGTGGACCAATGCGCCCAAAGAGGGCAAGTTGTGTGGATGAGAATACATTTTCTGGAATCAGAGCATATGTGTAGATAGTATGGGCTTTTTAAAACCTCTCTATTAAAGTTTTTTGACCGAAAATCTGATTTTTTACCAAAAATTGTAATTTTAGCCTCAAAATGGCAAAAATAGTTATAAACTAAAAACTGGGGTCAATCAGACTGTTGCATTGGGATCGGCGCGCATTTTACTTAGTCTTTAGACAGTTCTCCACCAAAATATCCCGTTAAGATCAATTATATCCAACGGTAAATACATGTCCGTGTGTGGGGAATCCGGGCAAAGTGCAAATTTTGCCCGGATTAAGATGGCGCCCGACCCGTACAGTTCGGCACAGCAGCATTGCGCGCGCGGTATACGCAGTGCGCGCTCTTGTTTTCTTAGTAATATCTATCTCTATGAAGAAAAATGCAAGCGCCCTCACCGTCTTCAGTTATACAACCTTCACACGAATGAATGAAAAGTTTCGCAAAAATAAGACTTTCTTCATTATATTACATTGTCTATCCGTACAGAGAACATAAATCGATACCATCGAATAATCACAACTGCCAAAAAATACCATCGCATTCAATTACCAGTTTTAAAACGGACTTTGGCCCGAAGTTTTTTTCATTCGCGTTCACAGTCACACACACACACACACTCATTCACCACTGTTCATCACTCTTTACGCACAAGCTAACGTTACTAGTGTTCTCAAAATGCCCGCCATTTCTCTTTACACCAACCACTAAAAAATACGTTATTCACACATCTGTAGTAGAATTCAAACACTGCAATTGATATTTCAATATAGATTAGGGTATTCTTCACATTTAGGGCAAACACTTACTGCAATTTCTGCTCTTCTTTTCACTAATTCTGCCAATTCAGTCCGCGTATCAGTTTGTGGTTGCGCATTTTTGGACGACATCTTGAAGCCAGTGCCTCTAAAAAGTTCCCGGATGTCCCTGTTCACTTGAGAAACGTGCTATTTGATTGGCCCATCAAGAAATACAAAGAGCAGCGTAATGGTTTGCTACGGCCAATGAAAGTACACATAACAAAGAGTCACTAAAATTTAGCATGAATGAATTTTTGATGCGAACATGCAATCGTAAATTCACGTGCTTTTGTTTACATAATTACCAAGGTATTATTAGGTGACATTACTAAATTGCGGTATTTTTATTAGGTTGATATGCATCAGTGAAGTTGAAAATGCATCATTCTATAACTAAGTCAATTTAATTCTTTCCGAAGGGCTCAAAGTTTGCACTAAGTAGAGATTGGACGAGTTATTTCTCGTGTTTGTAGTCCCGACCCTTGACTTTGATATTTGTTATTCAAAAGTTATTTAGCTCAACGAAATTATTTTGCTTCACTTTCTTCAGGTCAGATCAGTATAACACTTATCCAAAGGGCCTTGCTTACTTTTTTTGAAGGAATTAGTACTTTGAGAAAACAGAAATTTGATATTTACTTGGTTCAGGGGCAACACCGAGGTAAAACGGGGGGGGGGGGGGGGGTACATGGTCTCCCAACCCCAAATGCTATGAATTGCACTGCAAAAACCATGATTTCCTATATTTTGAGAATTTCAGGGGTGCTGTACCTGATCTAGCCGAGTTTTAAAATGGGTGCATGATATCTAAGACCACAAAAATAAAAACCGAGTGTCATTAACTTTCAAACTATAAATGCATGTGTTGATTATGCGTGGGGTGCTGCTGACTGCATGGACCATAATCGTTTTTATGAAATTAAACATAAAGATATAGGCCTATAAACTTCTCACCAAAACTGAAAGTAGCCTAGTAGCCTACTTTATGGAAAGTAGCAATAACTCCACAACAGATCCAAAAGTTTACACATTTTTTTTGAGCTAGCTATGAAACATAATTAGTTGCGAGTGAGTACATAAATGTTAACCCTTGAAAAGAGGTCATTAATATTTTCCTTATAGTCAATGGCTGTCCTCATTCTCGACTAAAGGCCACCGCACACTATGCGATTTTCCGTCGCACGACTTACCGATTTGCATCTGAAATAAATCCCGGAAATAAATCAGCGTGTACGAAATATAGGCCTAAGCTTTGTTTTTTATTTCGGATCCAAGTCGGTGCAGTCGTACGACAAAAGTCGTGTAGTGTGCGGAGGCCTTAACAGTATGTGAATTATGATGATTATTAAAGATTTCCCAAGTGCTTATCAGTTTTACAACAGGGTCATATGTATTCTTTTAATGAGTTATATTGATAACTTCATTGTATTTCTTTAATCCGTTTTTTTTTTGGTGTTAGAATAATGTGATAGCTTTGTTGAAGCAGGGCCCAAGAAAATATGTTTATACATTTTAATTACTGATGGGTTACCCTGGGTAAAAATGGAGTTTATAAATAATGAAAAATGGAACATATAAATAAATAAATAAATAAATAAATAAATAAATAAATAAATAAATAAATAAATAAATAAATAAATAAATAAATAAATGAAGTAAATAAATAAATAAATATAAACGAATGAAATACAACAAACTTCTGCCTTGGGTCACAGGTTGCACTACATGTAACTCATTGTAATAATGTCCCTTTTTTTTCTTTTACAGATTACTAGCACTTTTCATCAACTGATCCTACTGATAGTATGGAGTATGTTGATTGAAGTCCCTGTAAGGCTTTAGTTAATGACGAACTAGCTGCCATGATGCAAACACTGGGTCAGCTCAGAGTGAGCTTAAGAGGAAATCAACTCAAGAGGAGAAGAAACAGTAAAGAAAGTAAATATTTCCACTAATGTAATAACTAAACACAACAAAAAAGGAACTACCCCCTTTTCAAACTACCATAACTTTTTAACGAAATAAGTTTTAGCAAACAAATTTGGCAGGAGTATTTCTACACGCATTGACTCACTTATGTATGAAAATGTGATTGATCCGTCAAGCCATGCATGAGTGAGCATGCATTAAAGGCAAAAATGTCACTTTTCAAAAGTCACAAGGGTCATTTTGGGGAATTTGTGATGCAGGATTTTGACAAATTTTGTTTCTGTTGAATGATTGAGCACTATTTATGTTAATCATCTATCGATTGACCACACTTCCCCTGGCACTTTTCGCATATTTTACGCTTCAATGAGCTCAATATAAACATTTCCACATTTCTCAATTTTTAAATTGAAAAATCCATTAAGTTTATTGAAAAAAATAAAATCCGGTATTTTTCAGCATAACGGAACATAAGAGGTTGTAACCATGTCAAGGTTGAATGAGCACACTTTATGAACAAAGCAAAAAATGCCATTATTTACCATTATTTTGCAATAAGAGATGACTCCTGTGACTTTTGAAAAGTGACATTTTTGCCTTTAATGCATGCTCACTCATGCATGGCTTGAAATAATTTCTTCATTATTTATTCACGTTCCATTTTTTATTTTCTTTTTTTAATTTAATTCTGTCTCTCCTTTTTTTCCCCAGAGGAAAACTGTGTTGCTTGACTTAATAGGTAACAACTTCTACAGCGACTGTCAATGTGTGCAAATGCTAAAATTTGAACATGGCTCATTTTTCGACTGAAATTTGATATTTTTCTTCAGAAATGTTGAGAGCATAGGCGTACGGACCATGGTGTACAAACACCCCCCCTTTTTTTTTTTACAGGAAACAGTCCCGTTTTGCCAAAAACATCTCTCTTTTGGCTGTGGGACAGATTTCTGTCGGTTGTGATTTGGCGTTGAAACGGAATTAGGTTCCTTTTTTTTCTGCCTCATTGTTTGGCCCTGAAAACTTTTTGCAGTGGGACTCCACCCCCTTCCCCCTTATTTTCTGGCTTTACTTTGCTGGTTGGCCATGAATGAGCCTAATTTGGCCGTGTCGGATCTCACCCACTTTTTGGCCTTCTGCTTCGCTGGTTGGCCATGAATACTTTTTCCCCATCAGATTTGGCCGTGAACATTTTTCCCCGTTGGACAATTAACCCTGTCACTTTTTGAATGGACATGATTTGGCCACAGATGAACACCCCCATTTAAAAATCCTGGATAGTTTGGTTCATGACAGCATGTCTCTTCAACATGCACATCCACAGGGTGAATCAAACATACATGCTTGTATGGAAAAAACATGAATGCTTGCACACACAACACAGACACACATACACACTCCCGCCCCACACCCACCCACCCACATACACATACACACGCATACACCCCATGCACACACACACCCACCCCGTCCCTCCCCTCCCACACACATCCATACAACTCCCCTACACACCTTCACCCGTACACACTCACACATGCACACATACACGTACGCACGCACACACGCACATGCACACCACACACACAACCACACAACACAACACAACAACACACAACACACATCACCACACACACACACACAACACACACACACGACACACACACTACACACACGCACACAACACAGCCACCACGACAGCACACCAGTGTTGTAGTCCCAGACGCAGGCCATCCGAGACCAACACCAAGCCAGACCAGACCGAGACCAAAGATCCAAGAGCCAAGAAAAAGCCGGTCCGAGCACCAAGACCAGAAGTCCAAGACAAGACAGTACTGGTTCGAGACGCAGAGACCGAACCAAGAGCGGTTTCAAGTTGACCTATTTGTGCATTGTTTTGAGGATAACGTAAGTTTGTTACTCAGCACACTGCCTGCTATCTGTTACCATATGCAATCATCTGTAATGGATCTTTTAAAGATTTAAATAAACTAACAGTTAATGAAGAACATTATACAATTATATTTTCATAGTCATTTGTCCTTACATGTAAAATGCCTCCCGAAAGTTTAC
>JZLH01S0210372.1:27991-38149 GCA_001188425.1 Eucidaris tribuloides
TGTGTGTGTGTGTGTGTGTGTGTGTGTGTGTGTGTGTGTGTGTGTGTGTGTGTGCGTGTGTGTGTGTGTGTTTGTGTGACCTTCCGTCGGAATAGAGGAAAAACACCGGATTCAAAAAACGATATGATTGAAAGCTGCTTGTATTTCATCGTGCGGTTATTACAATTCTTGTTCCAATTTCAAAGTAAATTCTTTGTCAGCACAAGCAATAATGAAGGTCTACTCCACAATAGCCAACCCAGTTATAGTTACGCTGAATAACTCGGCACCATACCTTCTCTGAAACGATTACAAAATCATGCATGCAATTAATTGATAATATTCAGACGAATAACCTCATCGAGTTTCAATATCACAGTCTCGTTGGCTTATAATGAAACCACAGCAACGGCAGAATGAAGTCGTTGAATCTGACATCGCAGCCAGAAAAAACAAGAATCTTATGACAGCTTCGACAGCAGCAGACACCTACCCATACACGGCAGTTGTAATACGACCTATCACAGTCTAATTAAACCTCATTTGAATTGCTCAATATAAACTTCTCCTCTCCGCCTCACCTCAAAATCAGGGCTAGGTTCCTCTCGCGAGACAATTCAACGCGTCTCACCGGAAACTCCAATTCTGACAAGCGAAGCGCGTTAAGTGGATGAGACACGAGCGATTGCTTTGCTACTCCGATATTATCGCTTTGGTGAAATGATTGGGTTGATTCCCGTGCTAAAATAATCATTATTGGATTGTCATTACGTCTTGAGGTGGCGGTAAGTCGGCAGGGGCGTTCAGGTCAAAAGGGTGACGAAGAAGAGTGTGAAATGATACGCCGTCTTGTAACTATCTAGATCATGTAGATGGTTCAAGGACAAGGTGCCTTTCGGAAGACGTGAAGTAATTAGAAGTTGCATATTGATTACCTTGGGAACCTTATCGAGCTTTAGCAATGAGTTTTCTGTGAAGAAGACAAATGATGATCGCAAACCATTATAACATTAATCGAACTTATGATGTAAACCACGCACATCTTAATGTCAACAATGTTAAACCAGGAAACATAGTGTATTAGACAAATTCATATCAGAAGATACTCGTTAAAAAAATTAATTAACTTTGAAAGCAGATAAGTAAACATGCAGCTAGCAGTATGCATTGCAAATCAATCAACTAGTCAGACATCAGATCAACCATCTATAAATGATCAATCAATCTCTCAAGCAATCTATCAGCTGTAAATCGTTCATGTAACATGAACAAAAAATATCTCGAGGAAATGATCAAATGCATGATTTACAACAAGTATAAATTAGACATCACGATCTTTGCTTGAATAACATAAAGTTACCTTGTTTACTGCCGTTGTGGTACTAAAAATTCAAACACCTCATTTATATGGTAATAAAGTCTATTTTTAATAACGTAACAGCGAAATGGATTATGCTTTCATTTTGTATCAATATGCAGTCATGCCCAACTCTTTAGCGCTGGTATCAACCTATCTGTAAAATGTTGCACGTAAAAAGGTAAAGTTTAGCTTTTATCATCGACTTGATACAGTCAGTGCTGCATCCAGTGACGCCATTTCCACTGCACCGTTGGTGCATTAACCCTTACAGCCTCATAGTATATAATATACTCACGTGCTTTCGTGATGAAAAACAAGTGTGGATAACATAACTGCTTATGAGAAAAAAAAAACATGGCAAAATCCCAGAGAAATCACCTGTTTGGTCCGTGAAATTCAAAACCGATTCCTCGACGATGTGTAACCTTTTCAGTCTCGTACAGACACACACCTCAATAGCAATAGCAAATATGTTAACACGCTTTGTAATAAAAGAAAAGTGGATTTCATAATTGAATATGAGAAAAAAATAATAAGGCAAGAAGTCTAACGACCTCACCTGTTTTGGTGAGCTAAATTATACAAAGACCGGTTTATTTCATATCATTTACCGCTGTGTTTGCCTATTCGGGACGACCTTTGAAATGCTCCGAACACTATACTGCAAACGCCCGGTGTTCAATTTAACACCCATGGTTTTGCACTATGTGCAGTGTGTCCCAGTAAAAAGGAAACCGAGATTGATTAAGATACTTGTTATATCTTATCAACAAATATGTAAAGAAAATCATACATACTTGAAAAGTATATTTTCTCTTCTTTTATTAAATACCTGTCAAGGCATTTTTATTCACACATGACTGACCAAAGACATTCAGAAGGGACACAATCATAAAATCATTTGCAGGAGCAAATTTACACTAAGGATATCTTCGGTAATGAAGGATACCATTATAAAGGATATTTTATCTCCTCTCATTTGATACCGCATATGTGAAAAATGAGCAACGCATGATTGAGAAAAGACAATTTAAATTGATGCTTGTTTTCAGAAATGTTCCAAAATGCATCACTAACCCTGCAGTCTGGCGCAGACAGTCAACAACCAACAAATTACTTTGCCAGCAGGATAACAGCCTATTGTTGTTCCCTAAGCAAGCAATTGTGTGTAGCCAGCTGTGTGTGGACCTTTTGTTCGGTTTGCTTCCATTTGGTTCAAATGCACTCGTTTTGAAAATCATGCTAAAAACGAACATGTTTTCATTTGATTGAATTTGCTTGTGTCTGTAAATTCATCGATTTAATAAGCATCAGATGTCAAATGAAAGAAAAAAAATATGGCCTTTTTTGTGTTGCCTTTATCCATTCACTACCTTGAAAATGCATTTAAAAATAAACTTATGTGTGCAAATGAAGTTTTGGTATCACCACAACCCATGCGTGAATGATGAATAATAAAGTGTGTATCAAATAAAGGAAGAGAAACAGTGCTTTGCTAATATAATTCATTAAAGAAATTATTCATCATGACAGAATATTTTTCTGGGACAAACTGTATACAAGATGGAGTGTTAAACGTTTACACACTGGGTATTATTTTAACACCAAAATAATAATTTACTTCGAACGTCATAACATTTAATTCAAATGTGGTATCTACATTGGGCAAAACAATGGGTGATAAATTACACGCCCCCTTTTTTTACAGTAAATGATCATATTGTATGTAATAAAAAAAGAAAACTAATCATTCATTTCGCATAGTTGCTGGTGTACGTGAACATACTCCCCGCACATACACACAGGCACATAGCTCAGCCCACATGATATTATTTTGAACAGACACGTGCATCTTTCTCATTTGCTCTCTCATACACGAGTATATTTGGACAATTAATGTGAAACATGTCACTAAGACGGATCAGCGTGATCTGTCTGCTTTCTGAGAATTGATGTTGTAAATGAGGTTGTCAAGTGGCTCATTATATATAGTTTGCTCTCTGTCGATTCAGCAAATATGACGAATATCCAATTACACGTCATACGAAACCACCTGATGCTGAAGAAACAACACACTTGCAAAATTGTAAAATATATGTATTTCAATGTTTAGTTTGTCTTTGCAATCTATTTTTATTTCGCATAAAAAAGAAAGAAAACAAAACAAATTGGTTTCAAGGAAGAAAGATGCACGATATGCTCATGGATGCGTAAAATGGCAAGGGTATGGATGTTTGGCTAAAGCAGGAAAACGGAAAGCAGAGGCATGTTTATAAGGAGGCGCGCCTCGGGGACTCAGAGTAAGGTTAGAAGACGTCACATTTACTCAATGCGCAACGAGGGATGGACGAGTATCTTCACTATTGTATCATCTATATAACTAAGTCATGCATTGGACCATGCACTAATCTAGATTATAAAAGGTGATAATCCCTCAGCAATAATGCAGTATGGATTCTCGCAATATCTCGTATAGTGTATAATGTTCCGAGAATGGGTGTTAGACACGTCTTCAAAGGTGTGGTGGCAAATCTTTCCCAAGAACGAAAACTACCCTGTCTATTTCGATGGCTCTATTCTTAAAAGGACATTTCAATGACATTTTCTACAAAAAACATCCGTTTTCGTTTTCCCAAGTTAAATACTCGTCCACGATCGTAGAGTAGCGCATTTATATTACATCAAAGTCCATTACGTTAGCCATATATTCTACTGCTATGTTGCAGTGAAAAGAATTGCATACACACGAATGCGTTCAAAACTGGCATACACACACGCACACACACACACACACACACACACACACACACACACACACACACGCATACACATCCACCAACACACAACATTATACGCACATACATACACTTATCACACACATGTAACATACACATACATACACACATACACACACATACAAACACACACACACAAATAAACACCCACACACACAAACAAACACACACACAAACACACACATACAAACAAAGACATACACACACACACACGCACACACGCCTAGATACGCATACACACAATCACACACATACACGCACACACATACATACAAAGACATACACACACACACACGCACACACGCCTAGATACGCATACACACAATCACACACATACACGCACACACATACATATACACACACACACACACACACACACACACATATACACACACACTCACATCCCTCTTGGTGGAGAAGACGAAAGGGAGAATGAAAAGTGGATTAACCAGCCAAAGACGAGTGCGCTTTCAGTATTTCAGTATCATTCACAACATCAATCGATGTTCATCGCTCCTTACGCAGAGGCAAATTTATCACAGATAAATCGAATCTATAAGTAAACATAGCCGCAACTCCCGAATCAGTACCTTCAGATCAGCGCTTTGCTATTCAGGCATGTTCTTCCTTCTTTCGGTTCATTTGGGACGTTGTGGTTTGAGCAATATGAAGCATAACGTACAAAGAAAGACACGGAGAGTAAAAGAGCAACAATTGAGGGGTATTTATCTTAAAAGAACGAGGAAGATCTATTGAAATACAAAATGAGATTTTGAAGACGTATGCCAGTATTCCTTACTGATTCATCACCATTTATTTCATGTAATTTGTAAGTCACATCCAGGGCAGGACGTACTTTCATCAGAAATGACCGATGATATTTTGTACGGACAAGGACTTGTACTGGCTCTGAAAAAAAAAAAATAGTTCTTACGAAAACGAAAGCAATATGAAGATGTAGAATGATGTGTATGGATTCTAGGTTGACGGAGATAATGCTTATGCATGCTTTACTTCCAAGAAAGAGAAAGAAGAAGAGGAAAAATAAGAAACAGAAGAAGCGGGAGAAGAAGAGGAAGAAGAAGAAGAAGAAGAAGAAGAAGAAGAAGAAGAAGAAGAAGAAGAAGAAGAAGAAGAAGAAGAAGAAGAAGACAAAAAAGAAAGGACGAAGAAGAAGGATAAGAAGAAATAGTAATAGTAGAAGAAGAAGAAGAAGAAGAAAAGGACGACGAGAGAAGGAATAAGAAGAAACAAGGAAAGAGGAGGAAGATACATGTACGTATTCGCCAACAAATACCCATAAAAATGGGGACACATTTTTTTTCCAAAACGGGAAAGCATAAATCATGTTTTGTGCTAGGAGAGCGAGTTGCGTTACATTCTTCTTCCATAGAGTATAGCAGCTAGCAGCAGCAACAAAAATTCGTCGTAAACACAAAGTCTATATAAATGCCAGGTTTTAGGTATATAATGTCGCAATTTGTCTGGAATCATTCGCGAGGGATCTATGGATGGTATCCGTAACGACACAGACTATTCCACAGACGGCTGTGGTGACTTGCAAGGATCACATCGCCCTACAAAACGGGAAGACCGAAGAGAAAACATGAGCGGTTGGGAATGTGTCGATGACGTAGAGACGGTCAAAAGGCACCATAAGATGAAGAAAAAATAAAACATGTTTATCTTTTTAAAGTTGTGGTATTTTCACGGATGAATGCGAAAACTGACTGATTTCCATGTGTATGACCGTTCCCGTATGGAAAAGATGTGCAGCTTGGACAAACATAATTATACAATGTGTGATGGGAAACACAGAATCACATTTCTAAGAATTAATTTATTGTTAGAAAACGAAAACAAACCCATCGATTTCTAAATCATTTATTTTTTCGGCACGTTTTGTAATTTAGATAAAACAATATAAGGGAAGGTGTTGGTTGAATTTGGAATAAATCTGGCATCGATTCGCATTTGGTTACACACCATCATCTCATCTAGAATCCTTAAACAAAAACCAACCTTACGTGATTATTAACTGATCATCACGCTTTCTGCCAACATGAATAACATGAATACAAATTTTCCAATTACCAATCACACAAAAACAAGCACATGTAAGCGCGCACACAAAGGCAGAAACAAACATACACACAGACGCACGCACATACACACACAAACACACACACAAACACACACACACACACACACACACACACACACACACACACACACACAACAACACACACACACACACACACACACACACACACACACACACACACACACACACACACACACACACACACACACACACACACACACACACACACACACACACAGTTTCCATAAAGCGTATCATTTTATTTCTTTCGGGCGGGGGGTGGTGGACCACATTGTATTATAATTCGTGGTGCAGATAGACACATTTTCAAATTGTGAGTTTTTACGTTCTTGAAAGTCAATTCGGTTTTTTTCCGCATTTTTTTTTATTTTGCTGAATTTGCTTTAGATTTTTTTCCCCATGTAAGACGCTGGAGTTTCAGTGTTTAGTCTAGTACAACGGTAGAATGTTAGGCTTACGTCACTTGTTCACTGGAGGTGTGAGATTCACATGAAATGGTTACTCTCTGAAAATAATTAACGAAAATGTTCCCTAGTTCTGGAATATTTTTGGAATTATGTCATTGTGTTTCTGAATGATACATGATTATCACGCCTTTGGTAACACACACTGCCTGGATCTCTTTTCTAAGTATCGAGTAATTGTGGTTCTTTTTTTTCTGTGGTATGATTGGTGATGCTGCTTGTTTTGTGTAAATCCTGCAGGAACAGCAACTGGTACACCACCAACTAACGGCACTCTACTATCACTACCACCACCACTACTCCTGCTACTGATGCTGCTACTACTACAACTACTACTACCACTACCACAGTTGCTGTCATCACAACTACTACTAAAACTAACAGAGTTGCTGCTATTATTACTACAGCTGCTGCTGCTGTTGCTGTTACTACTACTTCTAGTGATATTGCCACTTTAATGTTATCTCTCCTGTTTCTCCTTGTTTAACCCGCACTGCTTTTAATATTTGATTATACCTCTTAACCGCTGCAAACTATCCTTCTACTTTGTTACGAAACTATTCCTGTTGTTGTTTCTGCTACCACTTACACTAGTACTGCTGCTGCTACTACGCACTATGTATTATTATTACTACACGTACTACTGCTACTACTACTACTACTACTACTACTACTACTACTACTACTACTACCACGACTACTACAACTACTACTGCTATTATTACTACTACTGTACTACTACTATTACTACTACTACTACTATATACTGTCACTACGCTTACTCTTACTGCTACCGACTTCTACTGCTACTATTTCCACCACTTCCGCTACTGCTAATCTCGTGGTTCCTGCGAGTCTGCGATATTGATCTAAGTTTGGATTAAGGATCCCTAGCCATTCCTCGAGATGACTTAGCCTAGTATCTCACAATTAATGCCATGCAGGCTGCACGGAGACATCCCTATCATATCCTCCTAACTCTCACGCCTTAGTAGTAATGCGACCGTACAGGCCTGTCAGACTGATCTACGGTGGGTTGATCATATTCCTGGCCACAAAACCACACTCCGTGCCATCCCAGGTTCCCGTCAGTACCTAGCATAAGATTCGATTTTAGATATATGGCCGGTTGAATTCCACTGTGCCATGGTATAGTGTAACATACGGTCTAAACCCATTGAGCTTTCTGCACTTCATTTGGAAAATAAACGATAGAGAAATAAATCGGTGATCTAGGAGTGTCTTGTACGACAGTTCCATGCAATAAGAACCGTAAATATGTTGTTGTGGATTTGTGAGAAAGGGGGATATCAAATTCTCAACGTAATAAAAGAGAAAAGGAAACTCACATGAAGGTAAAAAAACAACAACAGCCGCTGCGTAGATAAGGAGATACGGTGTGATGGAGAAGAGGAAATGACAGACACAAATGGGACAGAATGTGATAAAGAAGAAGAGGAAGACAAAACCTGTCAAAAAAAATTCTTAAATATACATCGCTGTCTCTTTCGGTGTGTATGTTTTTCTTTTCAATAAGACAAATTGTAAGTGAATGATAACAGTTTGTCGACCTACCTATTTTTCTGGGGTCATATATTTTATTTAGCTGCACAGTATTTTCTGGGAATCTGCTTTACTCCGGGGATAAGTCAAATAATCCATCATAATGCCTGAAAATCTGAAGCATGGTCTGTCCTTAACTGAAAAAGGGGAAGCTGCAACTTAAAGGCGTACTGTCGAGGAAGAATGGAATAGCGCAAGTATTTCCCATAATGCGATGTAAACAGTCCTTGGTTGCTTTGCAGGACAGAATATTCGCTTTCCTTTTGTAGTATGTACCCCATCGCAATGTAACAATGCATATATGTGATTATACAAGGTTAGGCTGAGAAGTTGTTAGGCTGACCAAGGAGTAACATGTATATGCTACAACAAAACTAGTCATTCATTAACTCAATAATTGCTGATGATAAACTACATTGTTTCTTTTGACATATATTTCCTTGGTTTTCTCTCAGAAATGATTTTACATTGACAGATGATAGTCATTAGAAATGGTAATTTGGGCAGATTTTATGGCAAAGACTTGCCTTCACACACTTGGGTCAGCGTTTTAAAGGTTTAATATGATTTATGTTCCACCCAAATGCGGGTACAATGGTTGCAAATTGCAAGTTATCAGCTTAAAACGTGGCAGGAAAACTGGAAAGAATCTCAGAAGAGCACAAAAAGATGACCCTTGTATTGAAGTCTCTGCCACCAAAACTCTGCTAAAAATGACAAGTTTCCTAAACCTCAACTGTCAATGTAAATTTCGTCTTATAAGACAAGGTTTAATTTATTACCTTACTAGTTGCATTGCTGTACCATAACTTCTTCTTAGTCAGCCTACGAACTTTTCAGCCTCCAGTCGTATGTTTTTGTTTCAAACCCTTTTCTTCCTCTCTGTGGTTCCTTTATATCAGAGTGGTCCATGTAACAAATTACAAACGGGGTGTTGCGGTGTTAAAAACCCTCTATTACAGCAAATACAATTCTTTTCAGTGAATAACTCCACTTACGGGAAAAGAAATAAAGTTGGAAATGGCACAGATATATCTCGTCGGTTTTGGCATGGGACACCGTTTGTCCGTATCGAGAGGATTTTTGTGTCTGGCGCCTGTCTCATCGTATTTGAGCCGAACGGAGTGTTGACCTTGAGTTTAATATCATATTGCAGAGTGAAAGGCACTTTCCTTTTGGGCTGATTTTTTTGTTTTTTTTTTTGGGGGGCGCTGGTCCGATGATTTTAGGACAGCCTTTTGAAAAAATCTTAGGGACTTCTTTTGCAATAATATGGATTTTTATGTTTTTTGATTTCCATTGGCAAATTGAAAATATTATGATGATAGGGAGGATGTGAAATGCAGAGAATGCAAATTAATATCACCTCATCGAATTGCATGTAAGGAATTTTACCTTTTAATTGATATTTTTTCTTAAGTTGTGGCTCATTCAGATGGGTAGGAGACAGAGGTTATTGATTTCTGAGCTGGGTTGGATTCTTTGTTTCCCATATTCACTGGTTACACACCAACATGAAGAGCGTGGTAAAGCAGTGAAAGATTGGAGAAATAAAAAAAAAGGATGTCAGTGAACCAAACTGGGTTGAAATACATACCGAATGGGGAGTGTGATTTCCTGGGTGAGGATATGCTTGAATTTTGTTTGACTTAAACGAATGAAGCTGAACCACTAGCAGTTTGTTTCTCTCTCGAGCCCGATAGAATTAGATGAATAAATTGGTACACACGGATTTTCTGTCAGCAAAGAGGCATACTGATCGAGAATCTTTTAAAGCGGTCAACTTTTGATTACCAATTTTGCAAGTAAAACCATGCACATGTTGTTACTTGATTCTAGAAATACATGTAGTGTGCACAAGAGTTGAGGGAG
>JZLH01S0210372.1:62869-73679 GCA_001188425.1 Eucidaris tribuloides
TATACTCCCAACGGTTGGCTAAAATTCCCTACGGCAGGGATTTTCCCCTACGAGTGGCAGCCTTGCATACAAAACGTTACTGAGGAAAGCTACGGTTATGCATTATTACACTGAGAGATACGTCATACACGGTGATTGATTACGTTTATATCGGTTGCAAATTGATTTACAGTGCTGTAAATGTTAGCAAACGATCCAACTGTTGCAACAACCAAAATAGCTTACATTGGTAACATCACTGAAACTACATTGTGGGTTAATCCAAAATGAACAATGCGCATTATTTTAACACACACTCCTGGCAATTTAAATAGAACACTGCGTATCTTGTTACACCGTTATACCGTATAGCTTAGTTAAGAATAAGAGGTAGGCCAACAGACCTTTTTGGCAAAGTAATTTCCAAAGTACTGCAATATGAGAAAATACACAGGTTAATAAAAACAAGTCTGACGTCTTTCCAGACAATGCAATACTAAAGAAATACAGTGTCATGGTAAGCCACGCAATTATCATTGTCTGGTTTCGTTTCGTTTGTTTTTATTCGTTTGTAATCACACCATGTCGAAACTCATTTGACTGCATTTGTGTTTGTCAAAGAACCATATTACAATCCTCAGTGTATTACTAATACTAGTAACGCGAAACGATGTTTAAATAAAGAAATTGATTAAAAATGCGCATGTTGAGAAATGAAAGATGTTCCTGCTCAATGCTTCGTTTACAATTTCACGTCGCAATCAATCAATCAATCAATCAATCAATCAATCAATCAACCAATCGAACAATCAATCAATCAATCAATCAATCAATCAATTAATCAATCAATCAATCAATCAATCAACCAATCGATCAATCAACCGATCAATCAATCAATCAATCAATCAATCAATCAATCAATCAACCAATCGATCAATCAATCAATCAATCAATCAATCAATCAATCAATCAATCAATTAATCAATCAATCAATCAATCAATCAATCAATCAATCAATCAATCAATCAATCAATCAATCAATCAATCAATCAGTGTATCCGTCGATCGCTCGATCAATTGATCCTCGCAGTTTGAGGGGATAATACTATATCTCCTGTTAGAATATATAAGCAGCTTGGCCTAATAAAAGTGCAAACACGCCTACGCCCTCACCTCATTCGCATTCAATTCACTTATGTGTGTGTGTTTGTGTCTGCAGGAGGGAGGGGGGGGGGGACTTTAGTTATGAATAAGCAAAACGTCAACAAAAATACAAAACAAATGAAGAAGGTGAATTAAGAGTGTTATAAATGTTCACAACTTGTTGTAAATGGTGTTACGATGTATCTGTTAGGATTCTCTCCTCCACCCGCGATTTCAGCAGAAAATCATCATTTCACAAATGCGCGAAAACCAAGTGGTAAATGAAGTCAGGCAGTCACGAACAACCCGGGGTTTAATAACACGCTATATCCCATTAAGAAGTAAACAGTAAGATTGGATGTCGTCCTTGATTAAGAATAAAATACCCCCACAAACAAGTATACCCTCCGCTCGTCCCACAACTCTAAGACATTTAAATCCTCACTTAAGTCCCATCTTTTCCCAAATTGACTTTGTCTTAATTTTGTTTCTTTATGTATTTCTCATTTTTTTGTCATCTTATGTAACATTTCAAGTATTGAAAAGCGCTTAGATCAAGTACCTTGCTGAAGCGCTATATAAATATTAAGTATTGTATTGTATTGTATTGTACTGTTAAAATTGTTTATTGTTAATTTAATAGCCAAACATTTCCTTTTTGTCATACAATTATTATAAGGAAATGCGATGACAGTGAAATTTGTTTTGTAGCTTTCTATGGGATATATGTCTACCAGGCCCGGAGATTTACTCAATACTGGTAAAATAATGCGGGTTTTTCACCAATTAAACAATTTCAGACACACCATTCCAGCCTGAATATACACTCAAGATATATTGGTTTATGTTTCAACTCAATTGAATTTCGAGGCATTTTTTTTTACTTCTCCCAATCATATCACTGGCCTCTAAAACCTAAATCGACTTAGATAGTGTATACCCAATGATGGGCTTGTACTTAAAGATAAAAGCAAAACTGTGCCAATTTGGTTGTTACTTCAGGAAGACAGGATGCTATTCGACATTCGGAGAAAAATAATGTCATAATAACCGGTTCCCTTACAACCATTATCATCATTGTTTCGTGTGCCTGCTACCACCATTTCGATTACCTACACACGCCTCTTGGTGGCACCAGTATACGGTGCTGTTAAGAACCATTTCGAGACATCATAATGCTGCCAATACATTCCGAAAAGGGTACATTTTTTTTTTAAAATCCCGGGTTAGACATGACTCGGAAAGGCCCGTTCTGGGGTCACACTCCCAAATGAGTCAGGTTCAACCACGTTCCGGCTTAAAGTTTAATCTAAGATTCGCATCAGGTTGAGACGAATTAAGGTTCAAACTTAACTGGAATGTGGTTGAACCTAGAACCTTTCGGATGTGTTTGTCTACCAATTGACCTTTCTGAGTCTGTCTGACCTAGCGCATTGTTATATCATTGTTCTCAAAGTGGGATCCTAATTAAGAGCCTGTGTATGTTGTTGTAGTGTGTGTCGTGTGTGTGTGTGTGTGTGTGTGTGTGTGTGGTGTGTGATGTGTTAGTGCTGTGTATGTATATGTGGTGGTGATGCCCGTTTGTCCTGTGTGATGTTTGTCAAGTTTGCGTGTTTGTATTTTGCTGCGTTCTGTATGTGTTTGATCTATGTTAAATGTCCTCTGTGTGTATTTTATGGTATGTTATGTTTGAACCTGAACCTTCGGATGTGTGTTGTCTCAATTGACCCTTTTCTTGGAGTCTGTCTGACCAGCGATTGTTCATATCATTAGTTCTCAAAGTGATTCCTAATTAAGGCCTGTGTATGTGTGTGTGGGTGCAGTGTCTGAGTGGTGTGTGTGATTGTGCTGTGTGTGTGTGTGGTGTGTGTGTGGTATGTGTATGGTGTTCTAGGTGTGCAGTTCTGTGAGGGTGTTCTGTGTATGTGTGTTGTGTTTCTTGTGTGATTCTTTGTGAGTGTGTGTGTGTTAATTCTGCGAGTGTATGTGTTTTTGTGAATGTCTGTGTGCTGTATTTACTGTATGTTTGTTTGTGTGATGCTGGCTATGCTTGTGTGTGTACTTGTGTCGAGTTCCTGTGTTGTGTTTGTGTTCTCTGTTTGTCGAGCTTGTTGTGGGTAGTGTTCTCTTGTTGTTGGGCTTTGTGTGTTTGTGAGTTTGCTGTTGCGATTCATGCTGTATTTTCGGTTTGTATGTGTTTGGTGTGTAGTCTGCTGTGCTTGTTACTTGATGCTACTAACTATAGTTTATCACTATTATAGTCATCTATATGTTGTGTGTGTTGGATAGTGTCACTTGTGGCGTTGTGCTTCGGTGTCCTTGCTTGTGTGTCGTTCCTGTGTGTGTGTGTGTGTGTGTGTGTGTGTGTGTTTTAAGTGGATATACGCTTCAACTGTAGGTATTTCATGACAGTCTCTGGCAGTGTAAATGCAGTGAAATGAAAGTGGTGAACAGTCATACTTGAGATGCATTTTGTTTCAAAATAGGTCCTGCGTCACATGAACTCATATCACATTACGACAAGCGGCATCCTCAGGGAGCACATTTCGGAATCAGCATACCCATGTAACACTCTACTATTACAATATCTTAACCTCAGTCTGTATCCACGTATTTGGACAGGGTCTGATTGGAGATGTCTTGATTCCGTAAATCCACCTGAAACGGGTCACCTCGTTTTGACGACCCGTGTTTTGTGATCTCGCCATAATCACCCTACATAGCCGTGCTCCCCTTTTCAATTAGCCGCTAAACTCAGCCCGACCCAATCGTGTGAATTCTGTGTCTTACGTCGTAAAGCATAATATAGGCAGATTTAATGTTTCTATCGTCGCCCGCTTTCAATTTCCCAGGGGGGTTCGTCTTTCCGAAATCTCGGTGAATCCTTTGCACACGCTGACATTTAGCGTTGAAATCATCTAAATGTGGTTCGGTTGCTTATATACTGTATTTTGTAGATATACAGCTACATGACACAGTGTTGCACAGCGTAACGTCCAGGGCGTATGGGTATAGACATAATATATGCTTTATCACACTATGATTAAATTGGCCAATGTTTAATTAATGATTCCTCCACAGAATAATTTTCTTCAATAACATTCCCTGATGTTTTTATAGAATAACCCGCCCTAGACTGCTAGAGCATTAGTTTCAGCGTGATTATATAGAGTTTCTGATGGCGGAACTAATCATGTGACGTATGTTGTTTCACTTGGTAAGCGCCGTCCTGTGAACCAGTATACCCATGTGACTGTTATATTAGTATGTTGTAGTAAAGGGGCCGGGAGGGGTACAAGGTTACAGTCAAATTTGCCGTCGGAGTTTTCTCCACAATAGTTGTTGGGCTCCATGGAACATTCATGTAACGGGATTCTTGCATTAGAAAGGTTGGCTAGCAAAGAATTATTGGGTCGGTTAAGCGTTGACCCCCCCCCCCCCGGGGGGGGGGGGGAGGAAGAGAGGTGTCAATGTCATTACAGGGGGAGACCATGCTCGTGTACAAAAACGCGTAAAAAATGGTTGTTTTTTTCACGGACGTGTAATGTACGCGCGTACAGTGAAAAGGATATTAAAATCGCACAAAAAACAAAAAAAATCAGGGGGAAAAATGTGTACTTTTCACATAAGGCCCACTTGATAAGGGTATCTTGTCATATTTGAATACTTACTCAAGTTATTCTGAGATCGAAAGATAATTGTTCAGGGTTTATTTTGAAAGTTCACGTACGAGCGGGGTGTCCGCCTTGTGGTGACAGTGCCATCCTCCCGCCGAAGGAGGGTTGAGTTATACCCCATATTTTAGACAGGACGTGCTCCAGTTATGATTTCTTATTCCTTTTCAGTTTCTAAGGTTTTACTTTTGCAAACAACCTAAAATTTACTGCCATGTGACTTTTTTTTTACAGTGGATATAATGATATGTAGGAAATGCCACCATCTTTAATAAGTAGCCGTATCCTCCTTGACGCTGTCTAATGAAGACAGGGGGCACTTTCTTCTTCGTTGGGTGTGGTCTTCTTTCTGATATCGTTTCAGATTAACATATTGACATTTTTTGTTGGTAGGAAGTCTTTCCAAATCATTAAAACCGTTTAACGGGAAATAAGAAACCGAATTACGATGCTAGGGTGAATTAAACACTCCACCGATTAGGGGGTAAATAAATAAATAAATAAATAAAAACGTAAATGTTTTGTTCCAGCCCCTCTGCCGTGGGTGCGCCTGCATTGGATAATCTCTCGGCCTTGGAGAAGACAAGAAGACAAGAGAAAGAATATTCATTGACTTAAGTTAAAATAAGTGTTATTGTCCAATAATAACTTCACTAGGACATCATTATAGAAAGATCCCTTCATTTCAAAATACATGCGTTATAGCGTATGTTGCAACATTTTTGGCAAGGGTGTGTATGTTTGCGTTAACTATAGCATGGACGTAATTGTATTGAGCTTCTAGATATATGACCGACTCGATACAACCTCACATCATACATGTGCGTAAACAAAACAAAATACAGTTTTGACTTTACTGGAGACAATTATATACTGTTTAAAAAAAATGTATATCCATTTACTACGACGATCGAATTAAATGATTACTAACCCACAGTGTTATTTTAAACAAGCACATCGTGTGCATGTTATTTCTTCATTAAGCTCTTTACATTAAGTAAGAATAATTAGACATAATCTATCTTAGCGTCGTGCATCTTGTAGAACCATTACACTGCATGCGCTCACAGCTTCTAAGCTGATTTCCTAACCATGAAGTGTCACGGTTACACATTGCCCTTCAATCACCAACCCGATCCCATGAGGAAAAACCAATACTACATTACCGCATTACCAAACCACCTGTCATCATATCGCCACGTGCGTCGTTAGTTTGGATCTACTGAAATAATACCCAAGTAAAGGTAACCCACGTGTGACCACAGATGATCCTTAAAAGCCGAACCCCTGTACCCCCTTTAAGACCTCTCCGGGGACCCGAATACCGACGCAGAATCGATATTCTAATTCATGCTTAGCACTAGCAGAATCGATTAATTTGACGTGATGAACTATTCACACGCCTGCTCGCGGGCAAGGCAATGCGCGCCAGGTGAGGTATCTGTATCAACAGTATGTCTGTTGAAGGCATCCATTCTACTACTTGAATTCACCTGATAACAGCTTGGAGACTAATTGCGAGTAAATATCGTCGCCCTGAAGACCATTTGAGACCGTCGTTGCCACGGAGAACGTGGGTTTCTTTCATGGGGCTATAGTCGGTGGCGTCGTACACTGTGTGGTGGGTATATAATCTTATCTTGTGACATGCGCCTAAGAGGCCGTGCGGGGGAAACAGATCCCTATTGAAGACACCCTTATCAATAGTAGATGTGAAACTATTTTGGCGAGAGGAAACATGCGTCGTTTTAAGCTACCGTGCATAAACTACGTCGTCCATATCGCAACAGACTCTTTTAGATCATTTGATAACATGTACAAAAATAGGTAGGTTGATAGATAGATACATGTAGATAGACAGATATATAGATAGATAGATACACACACACACACACACACACACACACACACACACACACACACACACACACACACACACACACACACACACACACACACACACACACACACACACACACTACACACACACTATATATATATATATATATATATATATATATATATAGATAGATATAGATATATAGATAGATACATATATACATAAAATAGGATGAGTATATATATATATATATTCGGTATGTATATAATACAGTATATAACCAAAGGTATATGTATGCCTATATGTATATATATAGACATGTGTGTGTGTGTGTGTGCGTTTGTGTGAAATGATTTCAGAATAGAAAAACAAAACAAAGATTACATCAGCAAAGTAAATGGGGACAAGGTTTTTAAATAGAATTTCTAAAGCAATAAACAGATTACACGTAAATGAAAAAGAAACTGTAAAATCGAGCACAGATAACCTCTTGACCTATCGATTTGAAATTGAATAATGAATACCTGAATACGTGATTTTTTTTTTACAAATTGAATGAGGCAAGTGTGTTTATGAAAAGCAAAACTGATAACTTGAAAACATCCAACTTGAAATTGAAAATTCAGTTTGTCCGGATTCATCAAACGAGTTGAATTAGAATATTGATAAGTTAAAATGAGTAAAAAAGTTGCGAAAATGACCGGGAAAACCTATAGTAATAATATCAGTAGCGGTAATACTACTACTAGTAGTAGTAGTAGTAGTAGTAGTAGTAGTAGTAGTAGTAGTAGTAGTAGTAGTAATATTAGTAGTGGTAGTAGTAGTAGTAGTAGTAGTAGTAGTAGTAGTAGTAATATTAGTAGTGGTAGTAGTAGTAGTAGTAGTAGTAGTAGTAGTAGTAGTAGTAGTAGTAGTAGTAGTAGTAGTAATAGTGGTGGTAGTAGTAGTAGTAGTAATAGTGGTAGGTAATAGTAGTAGTAGTAGTGGTGGTAGTAGTAGTAGTAGTAGTAGTAGTAGTAGTAGTAGTAGTAGTAGTAGTAGTAGTAGCAGTAGAAGTGGTATTAGTAGTGGTACAAGTAGTAGAAGTAGTTGACATCTACACAAACAACAATCTACACGAAGTTTTCTTTTCAAATATCTTTTTGCTTTGACCCTTTTTACTGCAAGGTACCTGCCATATTTGACCCGTTTGTTTATCTTATTAGGATGAAACAATTATCTCTATACAGCTTGGTGATTACACACTTTTCTGACCTTCCTAAACAATTTGGTATAATTGCTTCCGTTCCCCAGAGAGGACGTTCTTCGGATCAGAATGATCTTCACGTTGTCCTTCGGATTACCTCCTGCAATCGCTCACAGTTTCATTAACTCTTAAAGGGCAGTGACATGATTGGGAAAAATAAAAACATGCTTCTCGAACCAAACTGGCTGAAAGGATATATCTTGAATTTGTTTACTGAAGTCAAATCAAGCCTGAACATAGTAGCATTATGTTTCTCTCGAGCCCCGATAGAAACAGACACTATAGAGAGCTACACAACATATTGTCTGTCACAAGGCAATACTGATGGAAGTTATATTATAACGAGTCAACTTTGACTACCAAATTTTCACATTAGAATCCTTGCATAGTTTCTTAAATAATTTCGCCCCAAATTGGGAACTACCCCACTCATGTCATTTACCTTTAACAAGCCGAGAATTTTTAACAGGGCCAACTTTTGGAGAACATAAGAATGATGAAAAAAAATGTTGTGTACAAAAAACAATAAATCTTATACTTTTTTGAATATTTCTGAAGTTCTACTGAATTATGTGATGTTATTCATTTAAAAGGAATTATATCCACAGATGTATTGAAAATGTAAACGTTTTTTCACATTTCATTACAATTTTGTGATAAAAATCTCAAATTGTATAAAAATATCCAATGTAAACTGACCAGTTATATGAATTATTCAGTAAGGGCTGAGCATCTACTATGTAAAAATGTATTTTTTTTTAAATTCTTACAACACTAATTGAAAAGCTGTTTGCGGGAAATAAAAGGTGTATCAGTGACACTTAAAGGTAAATGACATGATTGGGGGTAGTCCTCAACTTGAGGTGAAACTATTCCATAATCAAGTAAACTGTGCAAGGATTCTACTGTGAAAATTTTGTAGCCAAAAGTTGACTCATTCTAAAATAACTTCCATCAGAATGTCTTGTAATAGACAAATCTGTTGTGTAGCTCTCTATGGATTCTATTTATATCGGGGCTCGAGAGAAACAAAATGCTGGTATGTTCACGCTTGATTAGGCTTAAGTAAACAAATTTATTATGAATTCTTCCAACCAGGAGATACTCTCCAGCTGGTGTATCTAGTGATTTATCTTTCAACCAGTTTGGTTCAAGAGGCATTTTTATATATCTCCCAATCATGTCATATCCCTTTAAGAGTATGTAAGGAGGCCACACTGACTTTTAAGCGAATTTTAAAACATGGGTTCCGTTATTTTTCATTTAAGCAATATTATAAATCGTCACATCACAATTTATGAACACCTTTAAAATATTCGCTGCGAAAAGTGTTCTATCTTTAATGGCATTTGTAAAAATCCAAGACAGTTTGATATAGAAATTGAATTTTTCTATTAAATTTGGCTGTTGCTTTTGAGTTTACTTCAAGTAAAAGGTTAAGACCCCTTTGGCAAGAAACTAAGTGAGAAAAAAGCTTTCCTAACCAAGAAATCCCTTGATTGAAAACGGAAGATGATCCGATATTCTTATTCGCCATTTCTCCAATTTCTCGACTGGAAGTGTAATATAAGGCTTACCTCGATTATAAGTATAATATAATAATACTACAAGCAAGTTTTCATGAAAATGGAACTGACTTGCGAATTATTGCTTTACTGGGAACGTTAAATCAAGCTTAACAACACTGTAAAATACTTAAAACTTTTATAACACTTTTCTGTAACACTCAAAAACACTTCAACAAGTTTAGCTGAAAATCATAAACGCGTTTTGTTAGAAATTCTGTGTGTCACGTATATAATATCAAAGGTTTGTGTTCATTTCTGGAACACTTTATAAACACTTGAACATGTTTCATAGACACGTTTAAGTGTTTCGGTGATGAAAATCATAATCGCATCAACAGACTTGTTTGTGAAGATCTAAACACCTAAGTGTTTGGGTGTTCATAAAAAAATGATTGTGATTTTCAACCCCCTAAAAACTTCAACGTGTTATGATTTCATATCAAACTTATTCAAGTGTTACGAAGTGTTCCAGAAATAAACACGAACTTTTGATATCTGTGATACACTAGCCTATAGTAAAATCACCAAATTAGGAATAAAAATTCTATTCAGCATTATGGAAGTACTATTTGAAGAAAATTATCAACTTTAACATTACACCTACACGATAGTCATTACACGGACAATTAAACACCCTAGAACACAACAAGTCACTAGCAAAATATACACAGCATATGACTTTAATCTCCGGCTGAAAAAAAAAATATAACACAGCAATCTATGGAGAAATAGCTCATTAAATTTCACTTTTTAAAAGCCCTTAATGATCATTTTGAAGTACAATTTTTTCAGGGCTTCATCATCTTTGGATCTCATTAGAGACACACCTAGCATGAAGGATGACGCAACACAGATTTTTGTGAAACTTGAAACATTGTTAAATGTTGCCTTTGAAGATAGATTTCAGGATTTGCAAGTCCATCACTTCCCTCTATTATGATTACCAAACGGTAGTTAAGTACTTACAAATGGTGTACTGAAAGTTTGAGATCCATACGTTACGAACTTATTGTTCTATGAGAAAAAGTAATAGCGATATGATACCACAATATTGTTCTTTCCGCGAGTTTAATTTTGCTCAAATTGCAGAACACGGTACGCATGACCAGCTGACGGTCAGTGGGCGACTACGTGCACTGATATGATTTTTAACGGTTGAACTCTGCGTGACCTTCGGCTAGTGGCCCATCAGACAATTTTGGAACTAACGGAACGTGTTCGTCACTTTGCAAATTTTGAAGTTTAACAGTCCAGATTTTTAACAAAATTACGTGTTCTACCCAAAGGTTATATGACAGTTGTCGACGATTTGAGCTGATTTAATTCATTTTGCCGTTTTCTGGCGTGCAAATCCCGAACC